>JACEEZ010010392.1:32500-40000 GCA_016584305.1 Chionoecetes opilio | reverse complement strand
ATATATATTTGCTTAAACATTGCTATCATTCATATTAGATCTTATATTATATACCACTCCTATTATTCTACTCATTTTCAGTTTAATGTAATCTATATGAGCTTTCCATCGTAAATGTTCATCTATTATATATAATTATTACCCCTAAGAATTTTGCTTCTTTAATTCTAAGTATTTCAATGTTGTTTATCTTAATGGCAATGTTGGTTATTGGCTGTCGCAAGCTAGGATGAGATAATAAATACTGTGTCTTGTTAAGGTTTAAAGAGAGCTTATTACTATCAATCCAGTTCGATACGTGTACTAATTCGCTATTTAAAGTAGTTTCTAATTCTCTAAGGTCACGGCTTTTAAGGTAAATAGTAGTGTCGTCTGCAAATAGAAGAAAATTCAGTTTATCACTTGAGTGCACTATGTCATTTATGTATATCAAGAATAGTATAGGTCCCAGAACTGATCCTTGAGGAATGCCATATTTGATTGTTTTAATATTGGATATTTTGTCATTGAAAATTACATACTGCTTCCTGTCTCCTAGATAACTCCTAAACCAATTATTTGCAGGTCCCCTTATCCCGTATATCAATTATAGGCGTCCAGCCTCTGGCCCCTTTGCTTTTGGCTCAGTTCTTGCGGCTGGAACGTGACAGCGAGCCACGTTCCAGCCAATTAACTCATTACGTGAATTACTCATTAAGGGCTTGTTCTATGCAAAAGGTTTGTTTACAGACCCCCATTGATTTTGACAGCACTACTTGGATGTCGAATGTCAGCTCAATCCGACAATAATTAGGAATAGTTTACACTAATTACTCATTAAGAGCTTGTTTTACGCAAAAAAAAAATTCCGACGACCCCCATTGATTTTGACAGCACTACTTGCGTATCAAATTTCAGCTCAATCCGACAATATTTAGGAGTAGTTATACACTTTTTGGCGGAAACTTGGTTCCACGGGTCTTATGGTAAGCGACAGCGAGCGAAGCTCGCTGTCAATGAATAATTTTTCTAACAAAATACTATGTGAAATCGTATCGAACGCCTTAGCCAAATCACAAAATAGAGTTAGCTGAAACATTTTAGTATCCAATGTGTCATAGATAGTCTGGCAAAGACTGTGTACCGCCAATTCTGTGGACTATCCAGCTCTAAATCCATACTGGTGATTAGTTAGTATCGAGCACCGATGTAGGTAACCTTTTAATCTTGACACCATTACTTTTTCAAATATTTTACTGAATGTAGTGAGCATTGATATGGGTCTATAATTATGGGCATTTGTGTTGTCTCCTTTTTTGTGTATCGGAATTACTTTAGCTATTTGAAGCTGCTCTGGGAAAATACCGTCTTGGAAGGATCTGTTTACAATGTGTACGAGGAATGGCGTGATCATGTCCATACAGTGCTTCACTACCCTAGGGGGAATGTCGTCGTGGCCAGGAGAAGTGGATTTGAGATATTTAATAATATTCTTTATCTCTACTGCTGTAGTTGGTTGTAAGAGAGAGAGAGAGAGAGAGAGAGAGAGAGAGAGAGAGAGAGAGAGAGAGAGAGAGAGAGAGAGAGAGAGAGAGAGAGAGAGAGAGAGAGAGAGAGAGAGAGAGAGAGAGAGAGAGAGAGAGAGAGAGAGAGAGAGAGAGAGAGAGAGGACAAGAAGAAAATCAAGGAAGAGAAACTTAAATACGATGAGACGTCAGGCTTGTTGGAGATTAAGAAAGAAGAATAGCAATGATAATAATGATGATAATGATAATAATAGTAATAAGGCGAGGGAAAAGGTTTTGTAACGTTCTATAATGGAAGCTGAAAAAGGAGGAGGAGGAGGAGGAGGAGGAGGAGGAGGAGGAGGAGGAGGAGGAGGAGGAGGAGGAGGGAGATTGTGGGGGCATAAAGGAAAAATTAATATCTTCTTATAATAAACCTTCCTTCCTCCCCTCCCCTCTCTTCCCTCCCCTCCCCTCCCCTCTCTTCCCTCCCCTTTCCTCCCCTCTCTTCCCTCCCCTCCCTTTCCCTCCCCCTTAGCTGGTCGATATCTTGTTGATGGTTGTTTTAGGTCTTCTTCCCTCTCCTCCTCCTCCTCTTCCTCCTCCTCCTCTTCTTTCTCTCCTCTCCTTGTGTCCACTATCTTTTTTCATCCATTCTTCTGCTTCTTTTCGATTAGTATCTTCTTATTCATGATCTTGTCCTCCTCCTCCTCCTCCTCCTCCTCCTCCTCCTCCTCCTCCTCCTCCTCCTCCTCCTCCTCCTCCTTCTTCTTTTAGATCAGAACAAATTAACTGCTCAATGGACGGACATGAACTTTCCAATGTTACCGAAGAAAAAGACTTTGGAGTTTATTATAAGCAACGACCTCAAGCCCAGTAAACATTGTTCAGAAGTTGTTAAGAGGGCTAACAAGTTAACTGGTTTCATAGGAAGAACTTTCGAATATAAGTCTGAAAAAGTCATTCTTACACTTTTCAATGCGATCGTACGTCCGCATCTAGAATATTGCGTTCAGTTCTGGTCACCCTACTATAGAAAAGATATAATCAAACTGAAGAGAGTACAAAGAAAAGTTACAAAAATGATTCCGCGCTTGCGAAACAAGCCATACGAAGAGCGATTGAAGGAACTTAACTTGTTCAGTTTGTCAAAACATAGGTTGCGAGGAGACTTAAGGCCGGTTCCCACCAACCCGCTTCTACGGCCGCCGTTGCCGTACACCGCCCAACAATGACGTCACCATCATCACCGCTTGAGTGGTTGTAGTGGTAACCGGGCACAGTTTGCACCTCCGCTCGAGCGGACACCGCCGAGCGGGAGAGATGACTTGCTTTTAGCTTTGTACGGCAGCCGTACAGCGGTACGGCGGTGCGGTCGTCTTTTTTGTGACGTCATTGTTGGGCGGTGTACGGCACCGGCGGCCGTAGAAGCGGGCTAGTGGGAACCTGCCTTTAAAAGAATTGTCTAAAATGTTCCATGGCTTCGATAATGTAAACATAAACGTCTATTTGAATATTGATTGGACAAGCACTACTCGTAGTAATGGATACAAGATCATTGGTAAGCGATTTCGGTCACATGAAATGAAGCACTTTTTCTTTAATAGAGTTGTTAATATATGAAACTCTCTCCCAGCACAAGTAGTTACTACTAGTTAATAGTAACACGTTTGAGGCGTTTAAGAACAAACTAGATAAATACTTAGCATCAACTGCCCAACTCCATTACTTCGGGCTGACGTATATATATATATATATATATATATATATATATATATATAATATATATATATATATATATATATATATATTTTATGTATATATATATATATATATATATATATATATATATATATATATATATATATATATATATATATATATATATATGTATATATATATATCTGTAGCGTTAGCTTTAGTTTAGAGTGTGTCTCTCCTTCAATCTTTCCTATAAATTCCATGGCAGTTTTTCTATACTGCATGGTGGTTTTTTTCTCACTTTTATTCCTGCCGGCCTCGGCCGGAGGGAGAGATGGGTGGGGAGGAGCCTTCAACTTTGCTATTCTATTACCTCTAACACGTAGAAACTATAGTGGTAGAAAGTAGTCACACAGGCAGCCTCGTTTGGCCCAGTAGGGCTGTTGCGGTCTGTTCTTCCTTTGTATTCCTTTGTATTCTTTTCTTCAGTGAATAAAAACTTTTTACAACGTTTGCCAGACTTAATATTAATATCGGGGTGCATATACATTTTTTGAACATCTTTATTTTTAACTCTGATGCAAAGAGTGTGTGTGTGTGTGTGTGTGTGGGATCGATAATGATGATAATGAACAATAGTGAAGATGCCAAGGTGATAATGATAATGATGGATAAATTACATGAACATCAATTACAACAGTGATGATGATTATAATGATGATGTTTATAATGATGATGTTTATAATGATGATGATGATGATAATAATGATGAATAACAAACACTAATACATGTCAGTAAGATGATGACAGATGATGACTGAATGATGATGATGATGACAATGAAAATAGAAGAGACAATGGTAGGTAATGATGGAGGAACTGTATTCCCAATTGCCTCTCCTTCTCCTCCTCCTCCTCCTCCTCCTCCTCTCCTCCTCCTCCTCCTCCTCCTCCTCCTCCTCCTCCTCCTCCTCCTCCTCCTCCTCCTCCTCCTCCTCCTCCTCCTCCTCCTCCTCCTCCTCCTCCTCCCGTTATGGCACTCAACAGTCTTTGGCATTTACTCGTTGGCAAGTGAAACGTCTTTAATGGTAAAAATGTAATGGACTTAATTTCCTTTCAGAGTCAGTTCATGGAGCGTGAAGCTATGAGAGAGAGAGAGAGAGAGAGAGAGAGAGAGAGAGAGAGAGAGAGAGAGAGAGAGAGAGAGAGAGAGGAGAGAGAGAGAGAGAGAGAGAGAGAGAGAGAGAGAGAGAGGGGAGAGAGAGAGAGAGAGAGAGAGAGAGGAGAGAGAGAGAGAGAGAGATATTAGTGAGCAGTATTTGTGTGTGGGAGGAGGTCTCAGGGGGAGTGTGTGTGTGTGTGTGTATTTATGTGTGTGTGTGTGTGTGTGTGTGTGTGTGTGTGTGTGTGTGTGTGTGTGTGTGTGTGTGTGTGTGTGTGTGTGTGTGTGTAGAAAGACTTGTTATGTGTAGTGGATGGAGTAAATGGAGTGGATGTGGAGTGTGTAATAAGTGTTAGGGAGGAGAAGAAGTGTAGGTGTGTTGTATGCATGTAGAGGGTGAGTGGTGAAGGTGGTAATAGTGAAAGAAAGAAAGAAAGAAAGAAAGAAAGAAAGAAAGAAAGAAAGAAAGATAGATAGATAGATAGATAGATAGATAGATAGATAGATAGATAGATAGATAGATAGATAGATAGATAGAAGAAATGAAAAGAGGGAGGAACCAGTAACTCCTTAAGGCCCAGAACGTTATTTCCATTGTAGTTTGGGTAGGCCAGTAGACGGTTTTAAGGAATATAAACAATATTTTATAGCTATGACCTGTTTAGTATCCTTGTCCACTAACTAATTTGGTATATTTGGTTGCTTTTTGTAATTTTATGGCTAACAACAGACGATTTTATATAGCAAAGGAAAGACCTGGGCGTGAAGGGGTTAAATTATAGACCCGTGTCATTGATTAGCGCAGTATGCAAGATAAATAAATAGGGATTAGGTCTAGGAGGTGGAATGGGAGGCGGGGTAATGGGGTTAGGAGTGGAAGGGGAGACTGGAGTGTGGAAGCGAGTGTTAGGAGTTAGTGGAGTGAGGATGATTTGAGAACGCAGTGTTGTCAGTATGAGGAGACGAAGGGTGATGGGAAGGTAGGGAAGAAGTGGGAAGAAGGTAAATAGGAAACAAAGTAACGTAATTAAGGTAACAGAATATGCATACCTTTATATTATTATTATTTTTTTACATCACAAAGGACTGACCAAGAGCAAAAACAAGAGGTAACAAAAAGCCTGGTAGTTGGCAGTCCCTATAAAGAAGACAGTAAGAGAATAAAGAAACGGGGGTGGGCCAATTAGTTCGGGAGGTGTCTTGTCACTCCTCTCTTGATAAGCTTTAAGTCGTAGGAAGGTGGAAAAATAGAAACAGAAAGAAAGAGAGTTCCAGAGTTTACCAGTGATGGGGATGAAAGAGTAAAGATACTGATTTACTCTTGCATTAGGAAGATGGCCAGAATAGGGATGAGAATGAGTAGAAAGTCTTGTGCAGCGAGGCCGCGGGAGGGGGGAGGCATGCAGTTAGCAAGTTCAGAAGAGCAGTGAGCATGAAAATAACGGTAGAAGATAGCAAGAGAAGCAACATTGCGGCGGTGATTTAAAGATTGAAGACAGTCAGTCAGAGGAGAGGAGTTGATGAGACGAAAAGCTTTTGACTCAACCCTGTTTAGGGGAGCTGTATGAGTGGATCCTCCCCAAACATGTGAGACATATTCCATACATGGGCGGATAAGGCCCCTGTAGAGAGCAAGCAATTGGGAGGGAGAAAAAAATGAACGCAGACGCCACAGGACACCTACCTTCTTAAAAGCCTAACCTAAATGTAGCTTAAACTAATCTAACTAACCTAACTTTTCTCCATTACTTTTTTTCTTGATACTCTCTTTAATTTACCCGTCAGGGTGGGTCGGTTGGTAGAGGTGTGGGCTCGCGTGCAGCGTCCCTGCGTTCGATCCCACCAGGCTCCCCCATCAGGTTCATCCTGGCGTGGTGGCAATTTGTATAGTCAATAACCTTGTCGTTGGTACTTGCAAAGTGTCTAGATAGGATCAAAGTATCTTATCGTATCTCTCCTTTATTCTAGGTTGGTGGCGGGTAGATAGTGTGTGGCAGACGATAGGCTTTCACGCTGATTTGTAAAGACGATGAAATACGATGAATTTGTAGAGACGATGAATGACAATTTTGTAGATACGATGAATTAAGCTTGTGAGAGAAAACTTGGATTATATGAAAGTTAAGAGTGACTGACTGACTGATTGACTGACTGAATCGAATATATCTGGATGACTGAAACCTACTGACTGAAGCACACGTAGCAATGACTGAACGACTGATTGACTGGAAACTGTTTAAATGACTGATATTGACTGAAAGAAGAACTGGCTATACAACTGACTGACTGACTGTAAAGCGTCACTGAATACAGATACAATAGACTGGAGGGACTGAACATGATGAAACACTAAATTAAATAAAGAAAAACAGACTGAAGAGAGAATTAACTGACGACCACTTAACTGATTTGAGCAACTGAATGATTAGCAAATGCCTAATCACATGACAAACTTCTAATCACAGAGCTCAAAACCTTGAACATATGAGACTGTCTGAGATGAGTTGTTTTACTAATCATTTTAACTACTGATTGGTGATTGGGTGTAACGGATTGGTAAGGAGATTGGCCGATGAATGGTAAATGGTGTTATGTCGCGTGACTTTAATTTAGACATTGTTACTCGGGACTGATTGGGTGGTGATTGGGTGATGATTGGGTGGTGATTGGGAGATTGGGCGGTAATTACGGGGTGATTGGGACGTGATTGGGTGGTGATTGGGTGGGGATGGGGAAGTGATTGGGTGGTGAATGTGTGGTGATTGGGAGATAGGGTGGGGATTAGATGGAGAGTGTGTGGTGATTAGGTGGTGATTGGGTGGTGATTGGGATATAGGGTGGGGATTAGATGGGGAGTGTGTGGTGATTGGGTGGTGATTGGGAGGAGGTTGGGTGGTGATTGGGTGGTGATTGGGAGGTGATTGGGTGGGGATTGGGAGGTGATTAGGTGGTGAGTGTGTGATGATTGGGTGGTGATTGGGTGGTGAGTGTGTGGTGATTGGGTGGTGATTGGGAGGTGATTGGGTGGTGATTGGGATGTGATTAGGTGGTGATTGGGTGGTGATTAGGTGGTGAGTGTGTGGTGATTGGGTGGTGATTGGGAGGTGATTGGGTGGTGATTGGGAGGTGATTGGGTGGTGATTGGGAGGTGAT
>JACEEZ010010392.1:7500-27500 GCA_016584305.1 Chionoecetes opilio | reverse complement strand
AACACACTAAAGAAATGCCATTATGAGACTCAGAAGAAATATGCATTCACTTAAACTCTTCGCCATTTAATATTTTGCGAGACAACTTATAACATGGAGCAAATCAATACTTATAACATGGAGCATATCAATACTTATAACATGGAGCATATCAATACTTATAACATGGAGCATATCAATACTTATAACATGGAGCATATCAATACTTATAACATGGAGCATATCAATACTTATAACATGGAGCATATCAACAGAAGCGACATTTTATTAACTTTATACATACAATACAATACAGAAATACAAATGATACAGGCCACGGTAACAACTAGGGGACAATTCACAATGATATACTAATACACAACACTACACAACACTATACAATACACAATACATGATACAAAATAATACGCAATACATAAAACAGTAATACAAAACACAATACAACAACAATACTTTCGGTCCCAGAAGTCTGACAATCTCACAACAAACATCTCTTAACTGTCAATATTTTAAGCAACTTTTCCAGCTTCCTGAGATCATTAAGAAATTTCGCCCCAAATTTTCCCTTAAGGACTTTCCCTCCTCCCGCCCGCTATGCCCGGGAGTCGCCTAGCCCAGTCCTTGGCGTGTTTGGTCCCGGGATCCTGGAGTGATTGGTAGACGGGCCGCGGCGGATCACGCGCCCGGCTCCACTATTGCCTCAAGGGAATATATGAATAAACGCTGGCAACAATATGGTACCCGGGAAAGTGAATAGCCAAAGCCAAGGTAACATTAGGTAAATGCATAGCTAAATAAATGGCCAGTGAATTAATCAACCAAAAATAAGGTGTATAGGTTTTTTTTTTTTTTTTTTTTTTTTTTTTTTTACGTTGTAGCCTATAGCGCCTGTAGGCATATGGAGAGTCTTGATGTTTGTCAAACCCTCGCCCGTTGGTGGCGCAGGCTGGATTTTATAGTGACACCTGTGGTCTCAGGTGAAGATCTCTTTTTCCCTATGATGTTCTTGATCTTCAGGTTAGGCGCATGCAGCCCTTAAGGCCCCCTCCACGGTACGATTGGTCGACAATCTGATCCGACAGACCTGATCCGATGGATATCCTACCACCCACTAACGATCCGACCGCACCTCAGGATCAATTCAGTTGGTGATAGAACGGTGGAAAAGGGGTTCCCATGAGGGGTCCTATGCAACGAGGATCGAATTACTTTTGATGGAATCTGATACACAACTGAGGAGCGTAAACATCATCCGCGCTCGCACCAAATTTCATAGAGGCAATTATTTTCTTAATATTTTTCCGGAACACACTTCTCATATTGGTTTTTTTTTTTACTGTTTGAACATTAGCCTCACTGTCGTTTCACTGTCCCGCTCCTTGAGTTTCCCTACCAATACTTCATAAGCTGCATTTTTCTTATTTTTATCCTTGACTTTTTGCTTTTTATTTCCCACAAACATTCAGTTTCTATAATTGGATAAATTTCTGTCCAAAAGTGCTTGTCATCAAAGAACAATTCATCTTGGTAATCCTCTCGCGACGCTGTCATGCGAAACTGACGGTTGGCCTCACGATCAGCACACTCCGGTGCGACCCGGGTCTGAACCGGATGATCTATCGAATCTAAAAACCAAACACTGCTTGGTCGCATCCGACCAGCTGTCAGTCGGTCGGACAGACCAAAATCACCCCACTCACGATCCAATCTGGTTGGATCCAACCAGATCTGTCCGATGGTCGTACGACCAGATCGCACCGTGGATGGGGGCCTTTAGAGTCCACCGTCACACACGCAATCGGCAGACAGGTATACGCTGCATGTGGGTTGCTTCGGTCACTCGAAGATGGCTTTGACAGTTGCTCCTTGGTGAGCCTTGAACTCGGGACCTTCTGCTCCCCTACCAGGCTCTTGAAAGAGTTGCCCCCGGCAGGATTCGAACTCGGGACATTGAGCTCAGCACTCCAAGACGCTAACCACTTGGCCACCGCCTCCCCCGGTAAATACACATAGCTAAATGAATATCTAATTAAATGAACCAAAAAATTAGGTTGATTATAGATGAATACCAAGCTTAATGAATATCCTGTGAACAAATAATCCACAACTAAAATGAAATGGAGGTAAAATTGCATAACTAAATGAATGGCCAGTGAATTAATGAACCAAAAATTTAGGTAAAATATAGGTAATTGCATAGCTAAATGAATATCAAAATAAATGATCCAAAAATTAAGGTTGAATATAAATTAATGCATAACTAAATAAATGTCCAATTAACAAATGAACGAAAAATTAAGGTAAAATATGTATTAATGCATAGCTCAGTGGCTCTCAACCTTTTTCACTCCATTCCCCCCTTCATGAATTCTCAACATTCGTGTGGCTCCCCTTCATTTTTCTCCCAAATCCCACCCGGCCAAAAAAGGTAATTTTTTTTTTTTTTTTTTTAAAAATGTTGATGAAGAGAACACCCTTGCTTTATTACAAAGTTTACAGTCATAATTATCTTATATTTGATAGATTTCTGTGATATGCTTAACTTACATCACTTGCCTACAAAAGACTAGCGGACACTAGCAAATTTGAATCTGGTTGGGAAAAGTTCAATTAATCTCTGCATATTTTATCACACATCAGGGGGAAGGCTGATATTGTTTCTTTTCAGTCATTGGGACGAATCCGGGGTTGTGTCACTGCCCAATGCACATCTCATGTCGGGGTCCACATCCAATGGGTTCCGGCCTTATTCTTGATTTGTAAAGGGGTGGAGAAACCAGACTCACATAATAGGTAGTTGAAAAGGCAGAGTAGTCGAAGTGCAATCTCACTGATTTTTGGGATATGACTGATGCATTGAACACAAGAATACATTCAGAGTTTTTCTTCATAGAGATATTTGGCAGCAATCATTTTTTGAGATCAAGGAACTCGTCCTGGAACATCACTGGGAAATGTAGTAATATCAAGAGTGCCAGAGAATGGATTCATTACCAACTTCCCTTTCCTCCTCGAATTCTGGGAAAGTACCTATTAAGTTCACTTTCCAAGGATCTCAGATGCTGAGTGATTTCAGTTTTAAGTAGGGGTCAAGCAGACTATCTTCTTCATTCTCGTCAAGGAAAACAAAGGTTTTCAAACATGGCAACATTCCCGGCACCGACTTTCCTTTCCCAAATTCTGGAGCTTGGCAAGAAAATCCACGAAGACAATCCATCAGTGAAACACATTTCTTGCCTTGCCCTGTACTTCGATTCAACCTATTTAGCTGCTCAAATATACTGCTAAATATGCAAGACGTGGCTCCCACAAACCTCATTGAAGTGACTCAACAGATCATCTTTCCCTTGCATTTCCAGGAACAATTTAAGCTCCCCCCGAAGTTCAAACACTCGATTCACAACATTCCCCTTTGGGAAAAGCCACCCGCACTTTGGAGTAAAAGAGAGAGCTTCATGCTCCGAATCCATGTCTCTACAAAGGTTCTGGAAAAGGCGAGAGTTCAGAGTTTCAGCTTTTACAAAGTTGAGGCATTTGACCACTGCCTCCGGGATCTTGCAAAGTTCATCAGGGGGGGTTTTGGACGCCAGTGCAAAACGATGGATCATACATGAACCCCCTTGGCATTCGGAGCTACTTCCTTGACGGGCTTCTGGAACCCTGATTTTGATCCCAGCATCGCGGGAGCCCGTCTGTACAGACTCCACAACAATTTCCCCCCAGGGGATCCTGTTAGCTTTGAAGAAAAAGATAGCTTTTCCATCACATTTTTGCTGTTGTGGTGGTCTCAAGCTGTGTCCCATAACAGATATTCTTCCTTGATATCACACAAGAAAATACCTAACAAACACGAGTAGCTGTGCACAAGAACTCACACCCGTTGACTCATCCAGCTGTATTGAAAAACATACCAGTTGGAGACGATTTGATCTCCTGTATCACTTTTTCCTTTATGTCATCTGACATTTCATTAATTCTCCGCTTCACTGTGTCGTTTGCAAGGAACTTTGTTAAATTTACGTTCACTTGCATCTCCAAAAACACGCTTGAACCATCTTTAAAGTACATGGCTTGTTTAAGGGTTTTCACCAATTGTGTGGGGCTTCTTTTGCTTCGCTATTTCGAGGCACCTCGTATGATGCCTCAACTACACTTGAGATCTTTTTGTTGGAAAGCACCAGTCCGCATCCAGTTTCTGTTTTCCCAACTACTTTCGTGGCGCCTGAAAAGTCGGGGTCTTTCTCACCCATACTGTGGATGATGGTCGCAAATGATGCTTCAACTTACTAGGCCTCATAGAATCTTTTCCCCAGCACTTTGAAGCACAGTACACACTGAGGTTTCTCGATGCCATCAGCGAGGATTGTGTAAATCCGTATTTTAATGTACTCTTCACTGTACTTCCGCTTCTTAGTACCACTAGTAGCCATCGCAAATCTACGGAAAATAAAGAAGACAGAACATCAGAACAAACATTAAGTGATAAGACAAAAGAATAATAATGAAGGACAGATAAATAGACAAGGGGATAAAATGACAAACCAAAAATTTCCACATACTAACCATCCATGGACTCAAAAATTTTAAGCAAAACACACAGTCATAAACAAACATACACACAGAGAGAGTAAAGATGATAAACATTCCCACTCAAGCTAGCAAGCTGAAATGTACTTTTCCTACAGCAAGAACACGCCTCCTTTGACAAGCACTGCCCAATTGAAATAATAAGAAGAATAGCGATCACATCAATATTAGCAGTAAAAAAAAAAAAAGCGGGAATACCTAAGTAGGGAAGAGCATGAAAAAATAAATACCAAAAATAAGAAATATTTCACACACGAAAAACGCGACCGCATTTATAATGTCGAACAAAATAAGTAACACAGTATATGGTCAAAATCAATTATCCTACATGTTTACGTGATGATACCCCGGGCCCACACTGAGATCATTCGATCGCCTCTCTCCCTCTGTCTCCCGGTGACTCACCCTCACTCACCGCCCGTGTCTCTCACCCGTCTCATACGCGTTCGTTCTCCTCCGCGTTTTCTATCACACCTTCACTGCACAAACAATTACAATTTCGCACACATACATACATACACACGTACACACACATTCGTAACAATATTATGTAACAATTTTTTTTTCTTCAACTTAATGATTAATCAATTAATTATTAAAACAAGAACATTTTCTTTGCCAGGACAGTGATGCAAGATTTTTTTTTTATTCTGATTCCTAACATTATTTAGAAATGTATAATTTGCAACAGCCCACCATGGCCCCCTTAAATTCTTGCCATGGCCCCCTTGGGGGCCATGGCCCCCAGGTTGAGAACCACTGCCAGTGTAGTTATACAAAAGAAAACAAAAGTTATATGATAATGAATGGATATTTCCTGTATATTAATATAAAAAAAAGAGAGAAAGCAAAGTATGATGCATTATTAATGTCTTTCTTTTGTTTGTACACAAAATTACATCAAAAAGACATTCAGTTATCACCGAATTGCAAAGCCTGCAGCTGCATCACTTTTCCTGTTCTTTTTACCTCCTTTCTTTTGTTGTTTTGTGTTGCAGTATTTGAGCCGCCGCCTTTGTGTTCGGTAAAATACACAGTCTCTGAGATCCCAGGAATACGAGGCTGTCCTACTCCTCGTTTGTTAGCTTGTCCATTGTCATTTATTTCATGTTTGAATGAGATTTTAGGTTCATTTTTGATGGTAGAAGTGATGTAAATACCGTAACCTTTTTTTGCTGTATATATGTGCAAATCATGCTGTTTTTGGGCTTATTGATATAACATTCTATACTTGCTGTAAATCGTGTTCTACGTATTCTGCCCTACTATGCAATTACATACGAAATAATGGAAACAGAACTAAACAACTACTATAACCAATACCCTTGTATTGCCCCACCCACCACGCCACACACCGTGCACTACCAACCCCTTTTATGCTGTGCCCGATGACGCCCAAAACTCTACTTGACAAACATATTCTTTCAATATGAACACAAAAATGAAACAAAACTATTCCCGCCTGAAGGTCATCTCGAGCATCGCCGTGCAGGGCGACAGCGGCCCCGTGGGACGCCATCACGCTGTGCTACGAGAGGCGCCCGTGCTGGTACTCGTGCGGGTGCTGGGGGCGCGGGAGGCGGGTGATCGCCTCCTTCCCCCTTCCCCCGCGAGACATGGCAGTGTGCTCACTACGGTTTCGAGCGGAACCTCCGCCCAGGCGGCCGTGATGAACATTGGGACGCTTGAGCAAAAAAGAGGGAAACACCCTCGTCAGGGTGACCTGCCTGGCGGACGGCACCCCCGTCTTGACCCAGGAAATTACCTTTGATGACCTTCTAAGAGTCTGGGCTAACAAAAATTTTGAGGACAGCGCGGTCCTCTCTTCAGCCTGGGGGGCGGCAGGCTGGAGGGCGCCGCAGGATCAGGGAAACCCCCTTCACGGCGGTGTTCATTAACGGCAGGCGCCTTGGTGCTCGCCCCGCCGAACACCTGAAGGGCGGTGACCCCCGGGAGGAGGACAGCGAGGATGACTGTTATTCCTCCACCGAGACAACTGGATGAATTTATGGCAATGATGACAATTTTGGAATATCGACAGCGAGGACGAGTCCAAAAGCGGGTCGAGTCCGATAGCGAATATTCGACCGCCCCCGAGGACGCCCTGCGGCGAGGATGATGTATTCCTCCACCGATACAAATGGATAGAATTTATGGCAAATGATGACAAATATTGGAATATCGACAGCGAGGACGAGTCCGAAAGCGAGGTCGAGTCCGATAGCGAATTTTCGACCGCCTCCGGGGACGACTGCGGCGAGGATGACTGTTATTCCTCCACCGATGACAAATGGATAAAATTTATGGCAAATGATGACAAATATTGGAATATCGACAGCGAGGACGAGTCCGAAAGCGGGGTCGAGTCCGATGGGCGAATATTCGACCGCCCCCGAGGACGACCTGCGGCGACATGAAGTCGAATATTTCCCCACCTCGCAGACGCTTGGGAATATCGAAAGCGAGGTCGAGTCCGATAGCGAATATTCGACCGCCCCCGAGGAAGACTGCGGCGACACTCAGTCGAATTTTTTCCCCGGCCTCGCATACGCTTGAATATTGACAGCGAGGACGAGTGGAGACCGATGACGAATTTTTCCTCCACTCCCGAGGACGAATTCTCCCCCAAGACCGGGGACATCGATGACCAGCGTCCTCCTGAGGTGGAGGAGGAGGAGTGGGACGTTTGGGATGTCGTGGGGGACTGTGCTTGGTGGTAAGCGTCCCTGCTGGTTCTGTACCAGGCGTGGCAGGAATACTCAGATTACTACGACCACGCTTGAGGGGAAGGATCGAACACGCGAAGCTTTACTAGAATCTCAAACGCTACCACATGGAAAAAATAAAATATATCACACAATTCTGAAGTAAAACGTTGCCCTGCATCCACCACCACCCACTGATGCAATAACACACCTGGACGGGAAAGAGTTGCCCTGCATCCACCACCACCCACTGATGCAATAACACACCTGGACGGGACGAGTTGCCCCGCATCCAACACCACCCACTGATGCAAAACACCCTGGACGGGACATTGCCCCGCATCCACCACCAACCACTGATTCAATAACACACCTGGACGGGGGCGAGTTGCCCCGCATCCCCACCAACCCCCTATGCAATAACACACCTGGACGGGACGAGTTGCCCCGCATCCACCACCACCCACTGATGCAATAACACACCTGACGGGACGAGTTGCCCCGCATCCCCCACCAACCACTGATGCAATAACCACCTGGACGGGACGAGTTGCCCCGCATCCACCACCACCCACTGATGCAATAACACACCTGGACGGGACGATTGCCCCGCATCCACCCCCCACCCACTGATGCAATAACCCCACCCGGACGGGACGAGTTGCCCCGCATCCACCACCAACCACTGATGCAATAACACACGGACGGACGAGTTGCCCGCATCCACCACCACCACTGATGCAATACACACCTGGACGGACGAGTTGCCCCGCATCCACCACCACCCACTGATTTCAATAACACACCTGGACGGGACGAGTTGCCCCCCATCCACCACCAACCCACTGATGCAATAACACACCTGGACGGACGAGTTGCCCCGCATCCACCACCAACCACTGAGGGAATAACACCCCTGGACGGACGAGTTGCCCCCCATCCACCACCAACCACTGATGCAATAACACACCTGGACGGGACGAGTTTGCCCGCATCCACCCCACCCACTGGGTGCAATAAACACACCTGGACGGGACGAGTTTGCCCCGCATCCACCCCCACCACTGATGCAATAACCCCACCCGACGGGACGATTGCCCCGCATCCACCACCACCCACTGATGCAATAACACACCTGGACGGGGCGAGTTGCCCCGCATCCACCACCACCCACTGATGCAATAACACACCTGGACGGGACGAGTTGCCCCGCATCCACCACCAACCACTGATGCAATAAAACACCTGGACGGGGCGAGTTGCCCCGCATCCACCACCAACCACTGATGCCCAAAAACACACCTGGACGGGACGAGTTGCCCCGCATCCACCACCACCCACTGATGCAATAAACACCTGGACGGGACGAGTTGCCCCGCATCCACCACCACCCACTGATACAATAACACACCTGGACGGGACGAGTTGCCCCCGCTCCACCACCAACCACTGATGCAATAACACACCTGGACGGGAACGAGTTGCCCCGCATCCCCCACCAAACCCCTGATGCAATAACACCCCTGGACGGGACGAGTTGCCCCGCATCCACCACCAACCACTGATGCATAACACAACGTTTGTACTGAAAACTGACTCCAGATTCTTTTAATTGAAAAAAAGAAATGACCATTACATAATGCACCATACTTTGCTTCTCTCTTATTTTCATATTTACATACAGGAAATATCCATTCTTATCATATAACTTTTTTTTTCTTTTGTATAACTACAGTAGTGTACGTAACATACACGGAATAGCTATGCGTTACTCCATCCTGGTTGCTTTATCTATGTAGTATGCTGTGGGAAAAAATATAACAAAAAAAGGTATATCTTTTCATAGATAATTTTTGCCCTCTCTTCCCCTTTTCTGGCAGCACTCTGGTAAGTAAAACAGTGTGCAGGAAGAAATATGTTACTTTTCTGGACTTTTTTCATACTACAACCTTTTTACTCTCAAATCAGAACACGGAACTTCAAATTAAAGCAATTGAATGTCAATATAAAAAATGGTATTTTTATTCTAATTTGAAATTCAATTATTTTAATTTGAAGTTCAGTTGTTTTAATTTAAACTTCAGTTGTTATAATTCAAACTTCATTTGTTTTGATTTAAACTTCAGTTGTTTCAATTTAAACTCAATTGTTTTAATTTGAGTTTCAATTTAAACTTCAGTTGTTTCAATTTAAACTCAATTGTTTTAATTTGAGTTTCAATTCAAACTTCAGTTGTTTCAATTCAAACTTCAGTTGTTTTGATTTAAACTTCAGTTGTTTCAATTTAAACTTAATTGTTTTAATTTGAGTTTCAATTTAAACTTCAGTTGTTTCAATTTAAACTCAATTGTTTTAATTTGAGTTTCAATTTAAACTTCAGTTGTTTCAATTTAAACTCAGTTGTTTTAATTTGAGTTTCAATTTAAACTTCAGTTGTTTCAATTTAAACTCAATTGTTTTAATTTGAGTTTCAATTTAAACTTCAGTTGTTTCAATTTAAACTCAATTGTTTTAATTTGAGTTTCAATTTAAACTTCAGTTGTTTCAATTTAAACTCAGTTGTTTTAATTTGAGTTTCAATTTAAACTTCAGTTGTTTCAATTTAAACTCAATTGTTTTAATTTGAGTTTCAATTTAAACTTCAGTTGTTTCAATTAAACTCATTGTTTTAATTGAGTTCAATTTAACTTCAGTTGTTTCAATTTAAACTCAGTTGTTTTAATTTGAGTTTCAAATTTTAAAATTCAGTTGTTTCAATTTTAAAATCAATTTGTTTTAATTGAGTTTCAATTTAAACTTCAGTTGTTTTTAATTTAAACTCAGCTGTTTTAATTTGAGTTTCAATTTAACTTCAGTTGTTTCAATTTAAACTCAATTGTTTTAATTTGAGTTTCAATTTAAACTTCAGTTGTTTCAATTTAAACTCAGCTGTTTTAATTTGAGTTTCAATTTAAACTTCAGTTGTTTCAATTTAAACTCAGCTGTTTTAATTTGAGATTCACTTATTTTAATTTAAAGCTCAGTTGTTCTAATTTGAGGATAAAAGGTGTAGAAGTATGTGGATGAATATCTGGAAGTATCATGTCATTGTGAATTGGCTGAAATAGGGACTTTTAATCATTGTAACTGAAATCTGACTCCAGATTCGTGTTCAGCATGCCCGAAAACTGCTAGGAACAAATTTTCAAGCAAATCTATTTTTCAAAAAATATTGCAAATTTTGCAAGGGTATGCCTTGATTTATTTTCAAAATCACGTTTTATTCAATAACTAAAAAACTATGGCAAATAAGTGCAACATGAATAGAGAAGTAAATATGAAGTAGATCAAGGGCCATCATTTGGCGCAAAGTAAAAAAAATATTGGTTGGTAAATAACCGAGAAAATAGCATATTCGTACATTTATACAATATATCAATTTTCTCAACAACCATGAAGTGTTTTGACAAACCGATTATTGCATCATGTAGAACACCTCAAGATGAACCTTTGTTACTTCGATAAGTTTTCTTCTACGACTCATAGTTATGCGGCAAAATAACAAAAACCTGATCGTCGTCAATTTCGGAATATTTTTGAGCAGCCAGAAATCCAAAAGGTTTTTTTTCGCTAGATAAATGGAAATGCCGGGGATATAATTGTAGATCCATCCATTTACAATAACTTTTGATAAGTAAGTGTTGCTGTGTGAGAAACAAGTTGGGAGCTGAACGGGAAAAAGTAACTACGGTATATATGTTTATAATTCAGTGTTCATGATAGGTCAGTGTAGACGCAGAGACCAGTGTTGCCACTTCAGTGTAGGGGAAGGGACTAATTCTATATGATTTTCACGCATAGTAATATATTATACTTCTAGTTTAAAGCAGTTTTTTCTTGAAATCACAAGTTAACTGAACCTAAGAACAAAATTAGAAATTGCAACCCAGCGTATTTCATTAACATCTACATATGTACATACTTACATACATACTACAAAAAATACCTCAACATTTCCATTATAGTATCCCTCCATGTAAAGAAAGTAATACGCAAATTTAAAAATAATAACTGCATTAAAAAACTGCTTTAAAAGTGAAATGGGGTGGCAATAACAGAAATCTTAATAGTTGAGAGAGGGAGAGAGAGAAGGGGAGAGAGAAGAGAGAGAGAGAGAGAGAGAGAGAGATGAAAGGAGAGAGAGAGAAAAGAGGGGAGAGAGAGAGAGAGAGAGAGAGAGGGGAGATGACCAAAAATAAAAAAAATTCATTTATTGCACTGATATCAACTTTCCAACTCCTCTCTCTCTCTCTCTCTCTCTCTCTCTCTCTCTCTCTCTTCCCCTCCTCCTCTTCTCCTCTCTCCTTCTCT
Organism: Chionoecetes opilio; assembly: GCA_016584305.1. Taxonomy (NCBI): domain Eukaryota; kingdom Metazoa; phylum Arthropoda; class Malacostraca; order Decapoda; family Majidae; genus Chionoecetes; species Chionoecetes opilio. The sequence continues at coordinate 15,858 of JACEEZ010010392.1, read as the reverse complement.
CCTCTCTCTCTCTCTCCTCTCTTCTCTTTCTCTCTCTCTCTCTCTCTCTCTCTCCTCGTTCCTTTCCTCCCTCCCTTCCTCTCTTTCTCTCCTCACTCCTTCCTCTCCTCCTTTTTTTATTGTCCAATGTCAGCCTTCAAATTAAATTAATTGAATTTTTAAATTAAAAATAAAATACCATTTATTTTATATTGACATTCAATTGCTTTAATTTGAAGTTCCGTTGTTCTGATTTGAGAGTGAAAAGGTGTAGTATGAAAAAAGTCCAGAAAAGTAACATATTTCTTCCTGCAAACTGTTTTACTTTACCAGAGTGCTGCCAGCAAAGGGAAGAGAGGGCAAAAATGATTTATGTAAGATATACCTTCTTTTTGTCATATTTTTACACAGCATACATAGCTGGATACATAGATAAAGCAACACAGGATGGAGTAACGCATAGCTATTCCGTGTATGTTAGTACACATACTGTAGTTCAGTGGTTCTCAACCTTTTTCACTCCATTCCCCCCTTCATGAATTCTCAACATTCGTGTGGCTCCCCTTCATTTTTCTCCCAAATCCCACCCGGCCAAAAAGGTAATTTTTTTTTTTTTTTTTTTTTAAATGTTGATGAAGAGAACACCCTTGCTTTATTACAAAGTTTACAGTCATAAAATATCTTATATTTTATAGATTTCTGTGATATTTCTTAACTTACACACTTGCCTACAAAAAGACTAGCGGACACTAGCAAATTTTAATCTGGTTGGGAAAAAGTTCAATTAAACTCTGCTATTTTATCACACATCAGTGGGAAGGCTGATATTGTTTCTTTTCAGTCATTTGACGAATCCGAGGTTGTGTCACTGACAATGCACATCTCATGTCGGGGTCCACATCCAATCGGTTCCGGCTCTTATTCTTGATTTGTAGAAGGGTGGAGAAACCAGACTCACATAAATAGGTAGTTGAAAAAGGCAAGAGTAGTCGAAGTGCAATCTCACTGACTTTTGGATATGACTGATGCTTGACACCAGAATACATTCAGAGATTTTCTTCATAGAGATATTTGGGGAGCAGAATCATGTTTGAGATCAAGGAACTCGTCACTGAACATCACTGGGAATGGTATTAAAAATCAAGAGTGCCAGAGAATGGATTCATTACCAACTTCCCTTCTTCCTCCTCGAATTCTGGAAGTACCTATTAAGTTCACTTTCCAAGGATCTCAGATGCTGAGTGATTTCAGTTTTTTAGTAATGGGGCAAGCAACTATCTTCTTCTTCTCGTCAAGGACAAAAATGTTTTCAAAACATGCAACATTCCCGGCACGACTTTCCTTTGCCAATTCTGGAGCTTGGCAAGAAATCCACGAAGACAATCCATCAGGTGAACACATTTCTTGCCTTGCCCTGTAGCTTCAGATTCAACCTATTTAGCCCGCTCAAATATATCGCTAAATATGCAAGACGTGGCTCCCCAAAACCTCATTGAAATGACTCAACAGATCATCTTTCCCTTGCATTTCCAGGAACCCAAATTTTAAACTCCCCTCGAAGTTCAAACACTCGATTCCACACATTGCCCTTGGAAAGCCAGCGCACTTTGGAGTAAAAGAGGAGAGCTTCATGCTCCGAATCCATGTCTCTACAAAGGTTCTGGAAAAGGCGAGAGTTCAGAGCTCCAGCTTTTACAAAGTTGAGGCATTTGACCACTGCCTCCAGGATCTTGCAAAGTTCATCAGGGAGGGTTTTGGACGCCAGTGCAAAACGATGGATCATACAATGAACCCCCTTTTGGGATTCGGGGCTACTTCCTTGACAGGCTTTGGAACCCTGATTTTGATCCCGCATCGCTGGAGCCCCGTCTGTAAAAGACTCCACAACATTTCCCCAGGGGATCCTGTTAGCTTTGAAGAAAGAAGATAGCTTTTCCATCACATTTTTAGCTGTTGTGGTGGTCTCAAGCTGTGTAAAATAACAGATATTTCTTCCTTGATATCACACAAGAAAACATACCTAACAACACGAGTAGCTGTGCACAAGAACTCACATCCGTTGACTCATCCAGCTGTATTGCAAACATACCAGTTGGGGACGATTTGATCTCCTGTATCACTTTTTCCTTATGTCATCTGACATTTCATTAATTCTCCGCTTCACTGTGTCCCTTTTTACAAGGAACTTTGTTGAATTTTACGTTCACTTGCATCTCCAAGAACACGCTTGACCATCTTTAAAGTACATGGCTTGATTAAGGTTTCACCAATTTTTTGTGGGGCTTCTTTTTCTTCGCTATTTCGAGGGCAACCTCGTATGATGCCTCAACTACACTTGAAAATCTGTTGTTGGAAAGCACCAGTCGCATCCAGTTTTTTGTTTTTCCCAAACTACTTTCGTGGCGCCTGAAGAAATCGGGATCTTTCTCAGCATACTGTGGATGGATGGTCGCAAATGATGCTTCAACTTACTAGGGCCCCATGAATCGTTCCCCAGCACTTTGAAGAACAGTACACCTGAGGTTTCTCGATGCCAAACAGCGAGGATTGATGTAAAATTCCGTAGTTAATGACTCTTCACTGTACTTCCGCTTCTTTTGTAACACTATTTGCCATCGCAAATCTAAAGGAAAATAAAGAAGACAGAACATCAGAACAAACATTAAGTGATTTAAAACAAAAAATAAAAATGAGGACAGATAATAGGACAAGTGATAAAATGACAAACACAAATATCCACCATACATAACACATCCATGGACTCACAAATTAAGCACACACACAGTCATAAACAAACATACACACAGAGAGAGTAAAGATGATAAACATTCACACTCAAGCTAGCAAGCTGAAATGTACTTTCTACAGCAAGAAAAACGCCCCCTTTGACAAGCCTGCCCCAATTGAAAAAATAGAAGAATAGCGGTCACATCAATATTAGCACTAAAAAAAAAAAAGCAGGAATACCTAAGTAGGGAATGAGCATGAAAAACAATGATACCAAAAATAAGAAATATTTCCCCACACGAAAAACAGCGACCGCATTTACAATTGCGAACAAAATAAGTAACACAGTATATGGTTTTAGAATCAATTATACCTACATGTTTACGTGATGATATCCCAGGCCACACTGGATCATTCGATCGCCTCTCTCCTCTGTCTCCCGGTGACTCACCCTCACTCACCGCCCCTGTCTCTCACCCGTCTCATACGCGTTCGTTTCTCCCCGCGTTTTCTATCCACCTACACTGCCCCAAACAATTACAATTTCGCACACATACATACATACACACGTACACACACATTCGTAACAATATTATGTAACAATTTTTTTTTTCTCAAAATTAATGATTAATCAAATTTAAATTATTAAAACAAGAACATTTTCTTTGCCGGGACGTGATGCAAGTTTTTTTTTTTTATTCGTTTTTCCTAAACCTTTATTTAGAAATGTAAAAATTTCAACAGCCCCCCAGGGCCCCCCTTAAAATTCTTGCCAGGGCCCCCCCTTGGGGGGGCCATGGCCCCCGGGTTTGAGAACCACTGGCATAGCTAAATAAATATCCATAAAGTGAATGAACCAAAATTAAGGTGAATGGAGTAAATTGTAAAAACTGAAGGGAATAAAAAGGGTCAATATAACCATAATAAAAATAAAAAACCAATATAAATATAAAAAATAAATATAAAGAAATTGGGGGCCCCAATCTTTCCCAAAAACCAATAAATGTTTAAAGTAAAAAACCAACATAGGTAAAGAAAAACATGCTCATAAAACGGTAATTACATGTTTAATAATAGGGCCCTAAAGGAAAAAAATCCCAAAAAAAAAATTAAAATTTTTATAAAAATTAGATAACTGTTTTTTTTTTCCCTAAATGAAAAAATTCCTTGTATTTAAAAAGTCATCATTTTCTACGAGGTTTTGGACGATGGAAATGATAGGAAAAATTTAAATGAATAAATGATTTGATGATAAATAATAGGAGATGTGAAATGATGTTTAAGAAATAGAGTGATAAAAATGATGAGATGATGATATATATGAAAGGAATGAAAATTGATGAAAAAAAAGATGAATGGGGGATTGTGGTGAGAATCCAGGTAAAACCCAAATCTGTTTGGGGGTAGATAATATGACGGCTATTGTGGTGAAGAGGGAGGGTTTGGTATGGGGGTGTTTTATACGATGTATTATAAATATACAAGGAAAATAGGGTGGTGGATGGGGGATAAAAAGTGACACAAAAGGTAAACATGATATGGTGACGGGGGAAATGGTGATGATGGGGGGTTTGATTTTTAGGGGATCCCAAAAGCTGGGAAAGTATTTAAAAAAACATTTTTAAATTTTAAATACGTTTTTGAATACATTTGGTATTTAAAACTGTATTTATAAACCCTTTGGGTTTTTGCCCTTTTTTAAAAATACAGTATTTAAATATTTTAAAATGATTTTTAAAATACATTGTATTTAAATACTCATCATAAAAAAATTTTAAATCCTTTTTTATTAGCAAATTTGGGCCCCTAAACCCGCCCAACATCTGGCAATCCGGGGTTACAGTAAAAACCCGGGTTTCCACTTGCAAGGGAAAAGTCCTGATTTGAAGGAATTGTAGGAGTTCTTTTATTTTTTGAAAGTCTTTATTGAAAAGCTCTATGCTTTTTGATGTACATAAAATATCCCTGAGTTCAGGGAAAAAATTATGGGTTAACCCCGATGTTCATTAATCGAATAAGCGAAAACTTTTTCCCAAACCCTCTTTTTAATGACTTAAATTTAAATTTGTAATGGTGGTAGTTTTTATGTTGCTTTTTCCGGCAACCGCTGGCTGTGCGCTTGGCCCAGTGTTCCCTTTTTTCACGGGCACCAGGTCAGCCCGCTGCCCGCTGACCTCACCCCACTTCATCACACTCACCCACTGCGAGGGTCGCTCCTCTCCTCCGCGCCTTGTCCGCTTAGGCCTATGTCTTGGCTTCCCTCCACGTGTATATACAAATACTACATCAAACGGCGACCCGAGTATTCTTCTATCCCTGCATCAATCGTCAACAAGGAGGTACCATTATCAATCACCGGGCGCGTCCTGTGAAGAGGACGTGTTTGACCTACTCCACGCTGCCTATACCCGCTACCCTGGAGTGTAACAGTTGCTTGTTGGTGTGCAGTGAAGGCTGCAGGGCTGTGTGAACATCCAAGGTAGCGTGTAGGTAGCGAGCGTGTATAGGCAGCGTGGAGCAGGTCAAACACGTCCTCTTCCCAGGACGCGCCCGGTGATTGATAATTTATTATAATGTTACCTCCTTTGTTGACGATTGATGCAGGGATAGAAGAATACTCGGGTCGCCGTTTGATGTAGTATTTGTATATACACGTGGAGGGAAGCCAAGACAAAGGCCTAAGCGGACAAGGCCGCGGAGGAGAGGAGCGACCCCTCGCAGTGGGTGAGTGTGATGAAGTGGGGTGAGGTCAGCGGGCAGCGGGCTGACCTGGCTGCCCGTGACAAAGCACACTCGCCAAGCGCACAGCCAGCAGTTGCCAGAATAGCAACATATAAACATACCACCATTACAAGTGAATTAACTTATTATTAATGTTTTAATGACATGATATATGTCCTTATTTAAGGAAATTTAGGCCTGAGAAGGAAATTTCTAAGGAAACGCAACATTCGCACAATAGGAAAGTATCCTTTATCATTTATCAAACATTTTATAGTGTTAATCATGAATAACTGAATACGTGTTAAAATGTGTGTGCATTTAAAATGTATTTATAAATGTATTTAAATACAATTGATGTATATAGTATTTAGTATTAAAATACATTCGTAAAATGTATTTAGTATTTAAATACATTCGTAAAATGTATTCAGTATTTAAATACATTCGTAAAATGTATTAAGTATTTAAATACATTCGTAAAATGTATTTAGTATTTGGTATTTAGATAAATTTCTCCCATGTATTTAGTATTTAAATACATTCAGTGTATTTAGTGCTCAGCTCTGGTGATGATGATGGTGAGATGGAACAGAGGGAGGAGGAAAAAGAGACAACAGTGATATGATAGTGGTGATGAATATGATGGTAGTGACTTTGGTGGAGGAGGAGGAGGAGGTGGATTATGGCGCCACTAAAAAAATATAGGCTATAAAGTGGTGATAGCGGTGGTGATGATGGTGGTCAGAATGGTGATGGTTGAGGAGGAGGTGGAAGAGGAAGATGAAGTAGTAGTAGTAGTAGTAGTAGTGGTGGTGGTGGTGGTGGTAGTAGTAGTGGTAGTGGTGGTGGTGGTGGTGGTGGTAGTAGTAGTGGTGGTGGTGGTGGTGGTAGTAGTAGTGGTGGTAGTGGTGGTGGTGGTGTATAGTTTGGTGGTAGGGGTGGAGTAGTAAGTTGGTGGTGTGGTAGTAGTATGGTAGTGGTAGTAGTAAGTAGTGGTGGGGGGGTGGGGGGTAGATGGGGGTGGTGGTGGTGGAAGGGGTGGTGGGGGTGGGGGTGTAGTGGGTGTGGTGGTGGTTTATGTTGGTGGTGGTGGGGTGTAGTGGTGGGGGTGGTGGTAGTATGTGGGGGTGGTGGTGGTAGTATGGTGGGGTGGTGGGGTAGAAAGTGTTTGTGGGGGTGGTGGGGGGGAATGGTGTTGGGGGTATAGTAGTGGTGGTGGTAGTAGGGGTTGGTGGGGGGTGGTATTATGGTGGTGGTGGTGGGGTAGTAGGTGGTGGTGGTGGGGGATGGTGTATGGGGTGGTGGTGGTAGTAGTAGTAGTGGTGGTGGGGGTGTAGTGGTGGTGGTGGGGGTGGTAGTATGGGGGTGGTGGTGGTGGTAGTAGGGGTGGTGGTGGTAGTATGTCGTGGGGGTAGTAGCGTATGTGGGTGGCAGTAGTGGGGGTGGTGGTAGTTATATGGTGGTGGAAATATGGGGGTGGTGGTAGTAGTAGTAGTGGTGGGGGTGTATAGTGTGGGGGAGTAGGGGTGGGGTGGGGTGGTAGTGGTGGTGGAGTAGTGGTGGGGGTGGGGTAGTATGGTGGTGGTGGGGGGTGGTGGTAGCAGTGGTAGTGGTGGGGTGGTGGTGGGGGGGTTTAAGTATCGTATGGGAGGAAAACGAGGTTTGGGCTATGAGTGGAGGAGATCGTTAGTGGATGAGGGGAGAGGTCGTTAAGGGTAATTTAAGGGGAAGGGGGGGGAAAAGGGGGATTAAGGGGTATTCTTAGGGGTTTTTTGGGTCAAGGAAAAAGGGGATGGAAAGAGTGTTAGAAAAAAGGGGGGGGGGAAAAATTTTTGGGGGGGGTGGGGAAATGGGTGGGGAAAGGGTTTGGAAAATGGAAAGGGGGTTGGAAAAGGGGGGAAAGGGGTTGGAAAAGGGTGGGGGTGTTGGAAATGGGGGGGAGGGGTGTTGGAAAAGGGGGGAAGGGGTTGGGTTTGGAAATGGGGGGAGGGGTGTTGGAAATAGTGGGGGGGTGTTGGAAATGTGGAAGGGTTTGGAAAGGGTAGAAGGGGGTTGGAAATAGTGGAAAGGGTGTTGGGAAAAGGGGGAAAAGGGGGTTGGAAATAGTGGAAGGGTGTTGGGAATGGTGGAAGGGGGGTTTGGGAAAAATGAAAAAGGGGTTGGAAAAAGGGTGGAAAGGGGGTTGGAAAATGGGGGGAAAGGGGGTTGGAAATGGTGGAAAGGGTTTGGAAAAAGTGGGAAAGGGGGTTGGAAATGGGTGGGAAGGGTGTTTGAAATGGGGGAAGGGTTTGGGGAAAAGGTGGAGGGTGTTGGAAGGGTGGAAGGGTGTTGGAAAAGGGTGGGGGGTGTTGGAAATATTGGAAGGGGGTTGGAAAAGTGGAAGGGTGTTTTGGAAAAGGGTAAAGGTGTTGGAAATGTGGAAGGGTGTTGGGAAAATGGATAAAGGGTGTTGGAAAAAGGGGGAAAGGGGGTTGGGATGGGTGGAAGGGTGTTGGAAAAATTGGAAGGGTTTGGGAAATGGGTGGAGGGGTGTTGGAAGGGTGGGGGGTTTTGGGGCAAGGGGTGGAAGGGGTTTTGGGAAATAGGGGAAGGGTGTTGGAAATGGGTGGGGGGGTTTAGAAAGGGGTGGGGGGGGTTTTTGGCGGGGTGGAAGGGTTTTGGAATTGGTGGAAGGGTTTTGGAAAATGGTGGAGGGGTTTTGGGAAAATGTGGGGGTTGGAAATTGGAAGGGTGTTGGAATGTGGAAGGGTGTTGGAAAGGGGTGGGGGGGTTGGAAAAGGGTGGAAGGGTTTGGAAATAGGGGAAGGGGGTGTTGGAAATGGGTGGGGGGGGGTTTGGAAGTGGGGGGAAGGTGTTGGAAATGGGGGGAGGGGTGGGGGGACTAGTGGGGGGGGTGGGGGGAGGAGGTCCATTAGTGCCGGGAAATAA
>JACEEZ010010392.1:0-2500 GCA_016584305.1 Chionoecetes opilio | reverse complement strand
GAAATATTGGGCGGGGGTACAAAATATGCGACGTAACAACATAATATTTGGCGGGGGTACAAAATATGCGACGTAACAACATAATATTTGGCGGGGGTACAAAATATGCGACGTAACAACATATTTGAGTTAGTGGGAAGGGCATAAAATAACCCTAGATCGGTAAATTTTTATACTAGGACCAGAATTATCTACACAATTGCGACTGATTTTTGTTTACCTTAATTGATTTGCAAATCACTGCTTTCGGAGATATATGATGTGTTTAATAGGAAGGAGATATGAAAATTAACTAACTTAACCCCACCTTTTGACTCCCTAACCTAACCTAACCTAAGCTTACCTCACGTTTTAACCTCCTAACTAAAGCCAAATTCGCATTTGTCCGCGGCAAGGAAAACACGGCATTACAGGTCACAAGAGAAGAAGAGAGCGCACGTAAACACTCTTCTCTCGCATCCCTATAACAACATTTCATATCTCCAAAGTAATTATTTGCGACGGAAGCTCATAAAAGAGAATGTTTCATAAATCCAATAAGGTAAGCAGAAACCATACTTTCCCAATTGTGTAGGGAATTCTGGTCCTAGTGTAAAATAATACCTCTAGATCTAGAAAAAATCCCTAAAATTTAGGAAAGCCTTGACATCTGCGCTTTTTTTATACTCTACCGCGACCTTGGGATTTCTTCGAAATCCAGAGACGTTGAAACTGACGATCCTCCCTCCACTAAGAGGTTTAGGTAAAATTGTGTCAGGTTAGGTTAGATTACCGGGGGGGGTCGGCGTGGGCTGAGCCCCCCATTAGTATGTTAGGTTATATTATCCAGGGGTCAAGGGGAGCGGAGACCCCGATAGGAGGTTAGGCTAGATTATCGGGGGTCGAGGGGGGGCGGGGACCTCCCTTCTATGAGGTTATGTTAAATCTTATTTTGGGTTAGGTTAGATTACCGCAGGGTTGAAGGGGTCAAGCTGTCCTGCTAGGAGGTTAGGTTTAATTTTTAATAGGTTAGGTTAGTACCGGGGGGTCGAGGGCCACCCCCCACTAGTTCACTAACCTAACAGGATATTGGTTGCGTTACCTAACCTAATGCGAGGGTAACTGCAAAATAAGAATTTCTGACAATTTTTAATTAAACCCTCATTCTTAACGATCAAAATACATAGTAAAATAGCATTTTTAACTTTTTACTCAATTACTGTTTTGAATGTACTAAAATACCCCCGATATTTTAGCCATTTTGGTAATCTTATGAACAAGGGCTCCCCCCCTTATCTTCTTCATTTTTTTTCTTATAGCCACAAGCTTGGGGACATGGTGGGAAACTGGGGTTTTTTTGGGGGGGGCAGCACCACATAAGGGAAATGTGGGCCCCCCACAATAAGAAAACCATAAACTAGGGAAATTTCCCTAGTTTTATAGACTTTATCGGGCCATATTTCCCTTATATGTGTGCCTCCCCCCACCCAAAAAATCCCGGTTTCCACCATGTCCCCAAGCTTGTGGCTATAAGAAGAAAAGATAGGAGGTTGAGCCTTTATTCTTTAAAAATGAAAAACTCTACAGACCTAACCTAGCACCCCTCCTCGAGCCCCTCGTTTCTGTGACTAACCTAAACCTAACCTAACCTAACCTAACCTACTCCAAGACATCTACTTAGATACGCAATACTTTCTCAACTCGTCCCTCCATTGCGCATCTCGCTGGACTTAGTTTTTCTCATGAATTTTGAAATTTAATATCGGCCCTGTAGGCAAAGTTTAAAGGGTCGGCACTCATTAAAATCTAAACAGGTGTGTTAAGGACAGTAAATATAATACGTAGAGCCAACATTTGGGTCAGCTTACCCGTGGAGCCCTTGTTCTTAAGATTTTACCGCCATTTTTTATTCCCCTCACCTAAAAACCCTGCTTTCACACCATATCCCCAAGTGTGTTGGGCATACGGAAAAAGTTAAAAAACTTTGGAGTATTGCATTGAACTGCAAGTTTTTTCTTATTATTTTTATCCTTAATATGGCATGATAGTGGTGACTAGTGAATCTGGGATAATTCATTGCAGAAATTTATGTGATTAATTTATTGATTATTAATTGATTATTATTAATGTTATACGTACGGTTCATATAAATTTCTTTAATTTTACCTGCTCATCTATATATTTTGACCATAAAGACTGTAGTGGCCTACCTTTACCCTAACTCTCTCTCTCTCTCTCTCCTCTCTCTCTCTCCATCTTCTCTCCCCTCTCTCTTCTCTCTCCCTTTTTCGCTCTCTGCCTCTCTCTCCCCTCTCTCTCTCCTCTCTCTCCCCTCCCCTCTCTTTTCCCCCTCGCTCTCGCTCTCCTCGCTCTCGCTCTCCTTCCTCTCCTCTTCTTTTCTCTCTCTCATAATATAAGGGGAAAGTGTGTGTGTGTCTGTCTGTCCGCTCTGGGTGCCGCCCCCTGTGGCGGAATCCCCTCATATGGGACAGTTTTGGAATCCGGGGGGGGTTTTGGGGCC
>JACEEZ010010391.1:290000-318870 GCA_016584305.1 Chionoecetes opilio | reverse complement strand
TTTGGAAAAACAAAAAAAAAATTAAATTTTTATTTTTTGGGTTTTTAAAAAACACATGGTATTTTTTCGATTTTTGTGTGCTAAAAAATCTAAAAAAATTTAAAATGGCATCATCGTTAATCTTTTCCTACTTACTTTCAACCCCTTTCCCCATGGTGAAATTGTATAATAATGAGATATATCTACCGAAAATGTTCATTATTTCACCCAAAAAACGGTTAATTGGGTTTAAAAAATTTAGGTTGGTTTTAGGTTGCGTGGATTTGCTGTAGTAACGATGATTCAAAAAAATTTTTTTTTTACAATAACGGCAATGGGAAAACGGAGCGGGGTTTGGGTGGGGGGCCGGGAGGGGGGGAAAAACGGCTAACATTCCCATATATAAACCGAACAAAAACATAAAAAATTATAGTTATATGGAAAAAAATTTTCTGTGTCTCCCCCTTATGTGGTTTTTTTTTGTCTCAGCTGCTGTGTGTTGTGCTGCGCGCTGCTGCTCTGCGCTGGGTGTCTTGCAGGGACGCCCCTGCACAGGGGGGTCGGGTGACGAGCTGACCGAGGGTTGCCGTCGACCATGGGACAGAATTCCAACGCACAATCATCACCGAGCATTTGGCCATCCCCCGGGGGGACTTCACACGCAGGGGGTCCTTCTGCCCTTTGGGGGCAGACACAAAGGTTTGTTAAAATCCAGCTCACGTTTTGACACGGGATTGGTTACCCTTCGTTTTAGGCAAATATTAATCGAAAAAAACAAAAACTTGCGAGCATGGCTTTATCCTTGACCAGACCAAAAGTAAGCTCCGGGGGGGAGTAATTCTCATTATGATTTTCCATTAGACCAATTTTCCAAGTGTAGAAAAAGGTGTGAGGGACCTGGAAGGGTAGCTTGTGCCCGGGGGACCATCTTTGAAACCCCCCACCGAAAAGCCCTTTTTGGGGGGTAATTTTTGCACGGATTGGATTCTTACTAAAATCGATGTGCGGTTGACGCAAAATAACGCCCAATGTGTACCTCTAAATAAAAAAAATGAAGCATTTTTTATAGATTAATAATTAAAAAAAATTTATCGAAAAAAAAAATATTTTTCATATTTTTTTATTAGACTTTATTTTTTTGTAAAACAAAAAGGTATGATTTTCCAAATTATGCATTTTGCTACACCTTTTATTGTCTATAAAAAAATACAAGTCAAATATCATCCCCCACGAGTTTACAACAAATTATGAAAGAGGCAAAAAATGCTTGGCCGCCGCTGGATTATCTATTCTGACGATAACCAATTTAGGAATGTCTACGGAGAGGATTTTAACACCATACAATTAATAAGCAGGGGGGAAATTTGTTACATAGGAAATCTGCATTTTGGGTGGCCATCTTGGTTTTCAAAGGGCCCCCCAATTATTAATTTTCTTACGGGTTTGGAAAGAGTAGGAGTGATTTTAAACCATACGATGTATATTCCCTAAAAGAAAGCGGAGGATCTTGAAATGTCATGTTTTAGTCAAATAAAAACCGGTATGATCTTAAATTTTACATTTTTCAAAAAACCCTTTTTCTGTCTAAAAGATTTTCAGGCAATTTGGCCTGCATTTTAATAGAGAAAAAAACATAGCTATTTCAAAATACAGTGAACAAAGTTTTCATCAGGTCCTCAGGGTCATGGCTCCTGGCCACGATAGATCATCCGACCAGTTGGAGACCTGCGCTTAACCAACGTGCACTTCAACCCCTCAGATGAGGGGCAAAACTGCGGGCGACACGTCCTTCTGCATGTGTAGAGGATTCAAGACGACATCGGAGCTGGTAGACCCGCCCTCCCGATTTTGAGCGAAAACCCCATCATCGGGCCCACCATGTCCCCGCTGATGGTGCTGGGATCTGGAGGTTTTCAAGGCTGCGTCGCCAGATAGCCGCCCGATAGTTTGGCCCCAAAAGTATGCGCATCAAGGATTTACAAGGCGGCAATTTTTCCCGATTCGATCTGGGCCCCTTTTTTGCCAAAAAAAAAAATTTATAAAGGAGTGAATTTGCACCGCGATCTTCGTGTTCCGGGGTACGCTGACACGTGAAGGCCTGAAGCTATTGAAGACGTCTGTTTGGACTTCCACGAAGATCCCAGATCTGTGAAAGCTTGAAAATACAGATCATTCGCTTGCACAAGCTTCAAAACCTTTTTCTTTTCCCTTTGGTACCAGAGCACAAAAAGTGTCACACCCCTCCCTGCATGAAGCCTGGCAAAGCACGCAAACCCAACCCCCAAAACCGCACCAACTTTCAACGTCAATCATTTTGACTGAACCCTTTGTTCCTCGTTGAGAAGAGCTGAATCATGTTCTGCTGAGTTGAACAAGTTGGGGGTATTGGGGTCTGGAGTTTGCAGGGATTGCAGGGCTTCATGATGGAGCGGGTGACACGTTAGTGCTTGGCTAGCCCAAGGAAAGATAAAAGGGTTTTAAATTGTGCAAGCGAATCATCACCGAAATTGGACATCGCCCGGAGCACGTTACACGCAGGGGGGCCCCTTTTGCCCGTTGGGGGGAAACAAAAAGGTTGTTGAAACCACTGCTCACTGATTAATGGATTTGGGTTTCTCCTTTGTTTTAGGGAAAAATTAATCGAAAAACTAAAGTATCTTTGCAAGCATGGGTTGCAAGAGGGATTTCTTTTTGTGACCGCAATATCACCCAGTAACTTCCTCGTGGTATTGAAGAGCAAATAAACTAGAATGTTTTAAATACACTTTCCAAAAATGTATCATCCGCCAAGACTTTCAACTTCCCAAAAAAAAACCATATTCCGCTGCTATTATTCTTCCGACGTTTTAAAAAAAAATTTTTTCGTACAGTCATATTGCATCACCCTTTAAAACATATGTAAAGGATATTAAGGGGCGCGTTTTCACTTTTTGGTCAAATTTTCGTATGGCTGAAAGTTTTACACAAAAAGCTAGGTAATAGATGAACCGTGAAAAGTTTGAAGGGATAGCAGCAGAAGTTTCGCATAATACATTTTTTTTACAAAAAACCGCAATTTTTGGAACATTTTTTAAAAAGACCTACTTTATATTCTTTGTTTTATTTTATATTTTTTTTTTTGTCTAGAAATTTTATCCAAATAAACCCCTAAGTTTTTTTGATAGCTTTAAATTTTAAATATATTATATAATATATTATATAATAATATATATAAAAAATTTTGGGAATTTTTTGTTTTATTTCCATGTTTTTGCTTAGTAAATTATTTTTTGACTTAGAACTATGTAGGCCTCGTGAGAGTTTAGTCCTTTTCTTGTTGTTTTAGGTGCAGCAAAACATTTGAAAATAGGTTCATTAGTTTTTTTGGAGTGTTTTTTTTTTTATGTAAAAAAAAAACGTAGTGTACGAGTATTCGGGCCTTTCCCCAAAAATTATTGGTTAGGTAATCATTTTTGTTTCCCCTTTTTGTTCATGTTTATTTTTACATCATGTACATCTATGAGAGCCATTTAGGGCACCTGGTCCCTGGTCTTTCTGTTGAAGATTACTTCGAGTGAAGATGGCTCGCTAACACGTCGAGAAGGGTCGACAGCGGCGGGGAGGGGGGGGGGGGGGGGTTCCAACATAGTCTATTTTTATCCAAATTCTATGAGTTTTCGAGAAAATTTAGTTTACTATAGGGTGCTTTAAGGCCTCAGTGATCTCTAAGTGCTGAAACAGAAAAATGAAATATTTTTTACCATGGTCTAAAAAAAATTGGAAACGCCCCCCTTAACAAACTGATATAAATGTCGGAAGAGAGATACAGGTGTTATTATCTCAAGAGATCAACAAGAACCATGCAACCGAAACACTGAGTTAGTAAAATTCAATAATAAGTCAATCGGTTTTATTGAAGGACCAATAAATTTCAAATGAAAAGTCATACTTCTGTTCCATAACTCACTTGTGTCTGCATCTGTAATACTTGTACATTTCTGGGCAATTTACTACAAAACCGATAGAATACGATGCAGATTCACGAAACTGATCTAAGTTTGCGTAGTAACAATACAAAGGAATAAAGAACGTAACCTATTTTTTTTCCTCTTTCTTTTCGCTAAACACGGGATTAATGACCTAATTGATGTTAGTAGAAATCTTCCACAAATGTATAAATGCAAACTCAGATGTATTTTTGTTTCGCATTTGATCATCTAAACATAAGAAGAAAATTCAAACAAGGAAATGCTGTGAATTAATGAGGCCCAGCATTTTCTTTAACACAGTTCTAAACATGTGTAACTGAGTACCTGGACCGTGGTTAATTCAGATACAGTCGAAACTAAAAACCACCGCATTAAATCGAATACGAGGATCATATTTATCGTCATGGATTAATTGCAAACTCTTTACCTCAAGGTCTATTGTCCTAACTCACCGGTCTCTCATGGGGCACTATTATAAAGTGGGTTCACGATTACTAAACCCACCACCTCTTTCACACGCACTGGTATACATGGTTTCGAATTAAGAGTCACCACTACTACTCTCAACCATAATATTATATAGATTGGCTGTGGTAGAAGTCATCACCACCACCATCACCACTTACAACACTCCTAATATCCACTACTACCACTAACAACACCCCTAACATCCCCTACCACCACTAACAACCCCCTAACATCAACTACCACCACTAACAACGCCCCTAATACCCATCACTATTACTCTCAACCTGTGTGACAAGCTATGGATAGCCGAGGGACATGGAAGACAGTCACCATAACCTGTATTCAAGATATCAAGGATCACTACTGCTTGAAATATCACACAAATGAGAGTAGAAAGACGATGGACTGGCCGATAAGAGGTTGAATCTATGTATTTAAGTGTTGTCTCTCTAAAAAGCGTCAGAAGGGTACTGCGCTGCCCATACTAAGCTCACATCTCAACTATATACACAACACATTACCATTATACGCGTCACATTCTAAGTCTCCCTCCACATAAAAGTAACTGCCTCTATCCTTCCCTATAAAGTTCGTGTTATTTACCCTAAATTCTACACGGTAAGTTTCTTATAGTTCTTGGGTTTGGAAAGAAAAATGGGGGTACGGAGAACCTTATACCTGTCTTAAAAATTTTCTTACAGGTAAGTCGTTTAACTTTTTTTAAGAAATTAAGTAAAATAATCTTCCCTAACATAAAGGTTATCTTTGTTTACGCTTAGCAATTCTCTTCCTCCCCCTCCTCCTCCTCCTCCTCCTCTCCTCCCCCTCCTCCTCCTCCTCCTCCCCCCCTCCTCCTCCTCCTCTCTGGAAAAGTCAGGAAGTGATCTAAAATTCAAACAAAATCAAAACATGTTATTATTTCGGGAATTTTCCCCCCCCAACTAGAGTGGGCCCGCGTTTTTTTACGAAAAGGCGTTCAGCACAAAAAACCGCTGAGGTCTTTTTGTACACAGGAGAATGTAGACTTCGCAAACTTCTGGGATAATTTCTACGGGACCCATCCTGGTTGAGGATTCCTCCTGTTTGGGGATAAACGGCTCCACCTCAGCCCCGTGGGCCCAGCCGATTGGGACCTGCTAAATGACAAAGTTTCTTCTTA
Source organism: Chionoecetes opilio (assembly GCA_016584305.1). Lineage (NCBI taxonomy): Eukaryota > Metazoa > Arthropoda > Malacostraca > Decapoda > Majidae > Chionoecetes > Chionoecetes opilio. The sequence goes on along the minus strand of JACEEZ010010391.1, from coordinate 313,296 downwards.
CAATCAAAAACGACGACGGACGGGGGAGACATCCCCTTTAAACCCCTTTTTCTTACCCCACAGCAACGCTGGGTCACGCCCCCCGTTTCCGAAATCAAATAAAAGAAACTTAATCAGGCCCTTGTAACAGTGGACCCTGACGCCCCCCGGAAAACCCTCACGCAAGTTCCAAAACTATAAAGGGAAACTAAATTACCTACAAAATGCCAGAAGCATTTTTTTAAAAAGCGTAACAATTATTAGCTACGTTTTTGCCAAAACGCCGATATCGTCAGATCACTGAAGTTGGTCAAAAAAAAAAAAGAAAACATTTTTGCTGAAAAACCATTCCGGCTAAAAACATTCCTAATTGTCGCACCTTAAAGGGTGAGTGTCATTCTTTGCATTAAAAAAAAATTTGAAAGAAAATCAAAATCGAAAAGTAAACAAAGATCATTAACTCAGTCTACCCATAGATTAACTAAACAAAATTGGCTAATATTGGGACAATATATCGTCCCCCCAAATCAAATGGGGAAAGTAGATTGCCTCCTGTAGACGAAAAAAGCGTTGTAACAATAAAACGATAAAATTTTTGTGGAATTTTAACCTACCTCGTAAAAACGGGAATAATAATTCTGCTGATACAAAAGGGTATGCGATTGCTTGATAGGTAAGAAGTATTTAAATCAGGGGGCCCCGTGACCCTACAAGGGATAATATATCCTAGATCTGTTTTCACTCCGCATTGATCTGATTATTACTGCGATATAGGTGATCTTTTGGCAACTGTCACGGGGCTAATCAGATGCCAAAAATTGCAATGTAGATTAAAGAAATGGGTTTCTATCCCAATTATAATAAAGCAATTTCACAAAGATCAGAGGGTACTAAGCGGGAGTTGAATGGATGCCTCTAATGGTAAAAACCCCGAAAACTTTGGAAATTCTTTTCACAAATAAACCCAATCATGGTGAAAAAACATTTCCCATTAAAAACGTTTAATAACATAAACAACCAGTTGGATAAATAATGAGATCCAAAAAATCTTTGACAAAAGCGCCGAGCGTATAAAGTTTAAAAACGTCAAGCAGACTCGATTCTAGAGAATACAACGACTAAAACTCGCTGCAAAGGACAAATTAGTCAAAAAAGCGCGAGAAAAGAAAAAACATTGCAAAGGAACCCAAAATCAACCCAAAAGGTTCTTTCAAACGTTCAATAAGAAAAACTCAAAAAAAGTATTGGGCCCAAAAAGAAAAATAATAATATTTTGGTAATATAAAAAGGGTATGGCTTCGTACTCATGAATACTTTAATGGGGTATTTTATTAAAGGACGAAACTCCATTACCGAACCAGTAAAAATGAGCGGACTCGAAAAGGGGTAGCTGGTAAAAGGGGAGATAACGTTTTACAAATATCAAAATATTTGTGAACTTTACCCCAGCAAAAACCGTGGGGGTGGACGAAAAATTTCCCCCGACTACTTTGCGAATGTCACAGTCACTTTCGCTCCCTTAAAGATTATTTTTAAAATCGCTAGGGGACAAAAAATTCCTAGTAGTGGAAATTTTCTAATGTTACACCGTATTCAAAAAAGGGGGTAAAAGGGCCCCGCAAGTAAATTATCGCCCAATTTTGTCTAACGTCCGTGATTGTTAAACATTTGAGAAAATATTGCGGATAAAAAAGTGTCTTTTTCGATGAAATAAAATCAATACTAAACTCCCGCATGGATTTCGAATAAAGATCCTGCTTAAAAACCTACTGATTTTTTTAATGTCATTTATTCAAACGGGGGGGGGTAAAAATTTCCCTCGGATGTAATAACCTTGATTTTTAGAAGCCTTCGATACAGTTCCCCATAAGCGACTTTTGCCAAAAACCCAAGGACATGGCTTAAGAGGCAAATTTGTTCATGGATTGGCGATTGGGTTTTTAAAACGTAAAAAAAGGGTAGTAAGAAAAAGGCGAGGCTCTGATTGGTTAATTTACTATGGGGTGCCTCAGGGCTCGGTCTTGGTCCTCTTTTTTCTGATATATTCAACATCTGGGCTGCGGGCTTGTATCTAAAATCGAATGGCAGATACACCAATTTGGGTAAAGCATATACAGAGAAAACTGCGAACTCATACAAATTTATCTCGACAACTATAGATTTGGGGTGATAAATGGCTATTAAAAATTCAATTCCGATAAATGTAAGTAAAGCTATAGGCAAAGATAACCTCATATATAACTATCAATGCAAAAAAATCGTTAACTGAGTACAGCGAAAGGATTTAGGTGTCCCTCATCAGTAATGATCTGAAAAACCCGTCCGCATTGCCTAGCTGCCAGTAAAAGGGAAATAGATGTTGGGCTTTATTAAACGAAAAATTTAACTAAAATCCGAAAGTAAAGACACAATTTACCTTTTTCCCTTTGGGTTTGGCCCCCCCTTGGAAAATGCCCTTCAATTTTGGTCGCCCGTTTCGTAAAAAACAGCCAATTGGAACTGCAAAGAAAGCAACCAAAAAAATTCCATATCTGCGAAATTCTCTTAGAAGAGAGACGCGGAAAATTATATGTTTTCCTTAAAAGGGTCGTAGATCCGTGGGGACTTGATAAAACCCCTTCCAGATTCTAAAAAAGGTTTTGAGTCCTAATCAAGAGAACCATTCGAGCTTTCAACTCAGTGACAAAAAAAATAATGGTTTAAAACTAAACGGTCAAATTCTACCCATCTCCTAAAAAATTTTTCAAAGTTAAGTCGTTAACGTGGAACAAATTACCACAAATGTTGTCGGAGCCAGCACATAAATACATTTAAAAACAGCTTGACGCGCACTGTAAGTAAATGGGGTTTTATAGTGCGAATTCGTATCTAGTCCCCCGTCGATTAGTTTTAGTGGTAGTTTAGTTAGTATTTTTCATTCCTATCATTCTGCACTATGAAACTTCCTGTTCCTATTTTCTTTTGGGACTGGGATCTTTTCCAACTGTTTTCTTACAAGTAGTTGATAGTTAGTATATTAGTTCAGCGATACCCCGTTGGACCAAAGGGCTCCTGGTGTCTGTTATTCCCCCCTATTTAAACCTCCTCCTCCTTCCTCCCCCCCTTCCTCCTCCTCCTCCTCCTCCTCCTCCTCCTCCTCCTTCCTCCCCTCCTCCTCCTCCTTTTCCCCCCCTCCTCCTCCTCCCCCTCCTCCCCTAAAATACGAAATTTGCAGATGACACCAAAAATTGGCGGAAAGCATATGCTAGAGAAACTGCGAACTCATCAAAGGGATCTCGCAAACTATCGATTGGAGGTAAAAGGGTTTAAAATTCAATTCCGTAAAAGTGTAATGCATAAGGGAAAATAACCCAAAAAATAACTATCAAAACAAATAAAACGTTAAATGAAGTAAGCAGGAAAAAATTTAGGTGTCATCATCAGTAAAGTCTAAAAACCCGTCCCCATTGCAGCTGCCAGTAAAAGGCAAATATTTGTTGGGCTTTATAAACGTACTTTTTAACATAAAAAACCGAAAAATAAAGACAAATATACACGTCCTTGGGTTTGGCCGCACTTTGGAAAATGCCGTTCAAATTTTGGTCACCCTTTTCGTAAAAAATCAAACCAAAAGGAACGTCAAAGGAGAGCAACCCAAAAAAATTCCATCTCTGCGAAATTCATCTTATAAAAGAGACTCAAACAAACATTGGGGGGATAGCCGGGGGGGCGTCGCCCCGCCCACCCCACACGCCCCCTCCCGGGGGGCACCACGCTCGATTCCCCCTGCGGCTCCTTTCCCATACCAACAGCTCTCGACAAAAACATCAAATTGCCCCGCCACGACCCCTTTTTCGCCCCCCTTGGCCTCCTCCACGCCGGATTGTCTCTTCAATACAACCCGATGGGAAGGATCGGTTTCAGGGTAGCGTGCCACATGCCCATATAGCCGAAGTTGGCGCTGACGGACTATGCAGGTAATAGGCCTCGATTCAGTCTCACGGTGCAATCGCTGATTTGACACGTAATCATCCCAGCGATACCCCATGATTCTGCGAAGACACTTATTACCAAAGGCATTGATTCGTCTCTTCAAGTCACTATTTAGTGTCCATGTCTCACAACCATAGAGTAAGACAGGGATCACAAGCGACTTGAAGATCCGGATCTTTGTCCTCCTGCACAGGTACCGACAACGCCAAATACTCCCGCTGAGCGAGTCCATAACACCGTGGGCTATGCCAATCCGTCGTAAGACTACTTGACGTGACCCGCCGTCATTATGGACTGCGCTACCAAGGTATGTAAAACTTTCCAAGATCTCAATGTCCTCGCCACACGCATGAAGAGACTGTACTGCTTCATCTAGTAAGTCTCCAAATACCTGGACCTTGGTCTTGAGCTAGGAGACCTCAAGTCCCAAAGGCTTTGCCTCCTCGTGCAGCGCCTCGAGAGCCATCACCAGGACCTCCAGCGATTCAGCAAAGATTACTGCATCATCGGCAAAAACAAGATCAGTGATCATGGTGTTGCCGACGGATGCTCCACAATCACTTTGATCTACAACCTTGTCCAATACCCAGTCCATACAAGCGTTGAAAAGTGATGGGGCAAGGACGCACCCCTGCCTCACTCCTGTATTCACAGGAAAGAAGCTGGATACACCTGCCCCACATTTCACAGCACTCTCAGTCCCAGAATACAGACCAGTTATCAAACCAATAGTCCTTGCAGGAATCCCTCGCACGACGCGGTCACCAGACAACGCCTTACTCTGTGGTTATCATGGCCTTGGATCAGACAATGAGGCAGAGGCTCTTTTTTCAGCCAGTCTTTTTCTTTTGTGTGTGTGTGTGACTTTCATCTACTGCCCCTCCTGTCTCTCTGCCTCTCTCTGTCTCTCTGTGTCTCTCTGTCTCTCTGTCTCTCTGTTTCTGTCTCTGTCTCTGTCTCTGTCTCTGTCTCTGTCTCTGTGTCTGTCTCTCCATAACTTCTTAACAGTCCAAGCGCAATCTACCTTGTATTACTGTTGCACAGGTTCAATTTTCCATAAATACTAGTATGACTAATGATTATCCACGACAGTTTCCTTCTCTGGGCCTCTTTCCTTCAGTCCCCCATCAACGAGATACGCATAACCGCACCTCCTCATACTAATTGAAGAATACACAGTAAAGATAAATATAGTTTCATCGTATTACATTGCCGCCATCATTAGTGTTCCAGGGTCAAAAATTACGTTTAACACCCCATTTATACGCGCCAGCCAGTCCTGAATATTTGTTATCCACGTATTTTTAGATTTCTTTTCCTATACCAGTTGGCTCTAATGTCCTTCCCTATTATGAAGACAAACAAATTAGCCGCTGTATTAGTGGGACGAGTCAGATGAAGAGTTCGTGTCGTGTCTGCAGCAAGGCGAGGCAGCACGTGACCTCCTGCAAGTCTAGGAAAAAGTTACCTCCTTTAGCAACATTTTCCTAGAACAGCGCGTAAATTTTTGAGTTGTTTCTATTCTGTGAGTCACCCTCCTTCCCTTCCGCCCTCTTTCCCTTCCTTCCTCAAGAGCTCCAAGGAGGGAAGGCTTGCTCAGGGGCTGGAAAACAGAAGAGAGGGAAAACACTTCACAGTCGCGTGATGCTTATTACTGTAAAAGCTTCGTTGCCAAGTTTTTCAAAGCTTCTCGCACATTTTTCTTATCCATGTTTGTGTCTGTAAAATTATGGAAATGTAAAAAAACAATAGCTATGATGCTTTTTTCTATACTTCACGTATTCTTTTCTGTTAGGTTACAATTTTTCCAGGTGTCCAGGTGGTGATACTGGTATTACAATCGGCATCGTGTCCCGGACATAAGATAATGGTTTGTCCTTGTCACCCATTCCCTCACTCACTCCACACCCTGCTGGTCGCCATCTTGCGGGGCCTCGTGCAGCGGGGCGGGGGCCTCGTTCAGGTTGGGGGTGGTGTTGGGCCTCCACCTGGTGTCGGTGAGGTGGTTTTGGTCAGAGATCGCCTCCGGGGCACATATTCTCCAGGCGCTCTCCCTTTTCGGCAGACCGCTAGGTTAGGTTAGGTTAGAAAAACGTTAGTTTAGGTTAGGTTAGGTCAGTGTTGGGTTAGGTTAGGTTAGGTTTACGTTCACAGATATTATGATAACTTTGTGTGGGAATCACAATGAGGTTATTTTCAAGAAAATCCTGTGGTTAGTTTCGGAGCTACAGCCATGCGTAGAGGGCAGCCAGCTGCCGAAATGGGCGAACGCATGGGGAATATGCCTCCGGGGCCGTGGCCACCGCGTCCATGCCGTCGGGCTCCTGCTGGTGGGGGCCCGTGCCCCTCTTGGCCGGACCGAAGTCCGGCGGGAACCCACGCACCTCCCCCGCCTTAGACGCGTGCCCCGGCACGTTCCCTTCGTGGATGTCGCCGTAGGCGGCGCCCCTGGCGTGGAGGTGACGCTCCGCGGCGCACACCTGCACGAGGGACAGCGGGCGGGCGCGCACCTCCCCGCGCCTTGGGCGGTTCTCCAAGGCGTTCCCCGGCGCGACTGCACCACCGGGCAAGTGGGAGAGTCGGTGTTTCGCCCCGTGGGGGCGGGACGCGCCAACCTCGCCCTCCATCTCCCGCAGCGCCGCCGCCTCCTCACAGGTCTTCTCCAGCTCGGGTTCGTCCCACTGAGCTCTTTATGAACTGGAGGGGCGCTCTCCTCTCGGAGCGCGTGACTTCGGGCAGCCATATTGAAACACCTTCGGCGCACCGCACAATAGTCCCAAAGCCTTAATGCTGCACTCAGCTTGTTTTTTCTTCCTCCTTTAACAAGTATGTGTATATCCTTATTAATAAAGATAAATGAAATATTACTGTACAGTACCTGCTTCGAAATATACCATTTGAGGTATTGTAGTCAGAATATTGCGTCGTATTGATCGAAGTAATTTTTTTTTTCTCTCTCTCTCCTTCTCTCTCTCTCTCTCCTCTCTCTCTCTCTCTCTCTCTCTCTCTCTCCTCTCTCCTCTCTCCTATCTCTCTCTCCTCTTCTCTCTCTCTCTCTCTCGCTTCTCTCTTCTCTCTCTCTCTCTCTCTCATTGTTAAAACCAAGCTATATATCGAAAATTCACATTATCGGTAGCGAAAATAACTTAAGTAGCAATTTATATGGAGAAATGAAAATTAGGCATTGATCAACATAATCGTGCTGACTATAAATGTTCACAATATTTTCATACGTTGTGAAAAATTTCCACCTAAAGAACGAAGTATGTGACAGTATACGCTGGTGTGATGAAGTACGTAACCTGATGTATTTCAGCTTTATATGGAAACAAATTCAAGCATCTCTAGTTACGTCCTAGGACTGTAGCATATTACACTGATCCGTGGACTTTATTTATCCCTTGCCAGGTTAATTTGACATATAGACTAGGTTGAAACGCTTCAGTGTATATATATTGCATATATGCATCCATGTCATATATTTAAAACATACACCATGTTGACAGAAGCAGTATACCTACCGCTAAACATCAATTATTAATAGCGAGCAAAATATGGCATATATATGAGTAGTGAAGTCATGATTTTTATATATATATGGTCACTGCACTTATGTATCCGATATATCACTGTAACATGCTGACAATATCAAACATGTTGACAGAAACAGTGTATCTACTGAAACAAGATATATTTACGACTCTTCAATATTCGTGATAAATAGGACTAAGTGTGCTTTGCTTACCTGTGAAACGTTATCCCAATTTTTCTTGAAGTATTCTTGTGCCCATTTTTGCAACCGTAGGCTGCACAATGCACCATCTTGATTGTAATTCAAGAAATAATTTCCAGCAAACACAGGGCAGCAGTTCAACTTCCGCGGCTGAGTGGTGTCTCGAGATGGCCGTCAAGTGCGAGAGCGCCGCCCTGGTGGCGACACAACGAACTGCGCGGCGCTGACAGAAGATAGCCCCTCCAGTTATTATAGAGCTCAGTGGTTCGTCCACGGGCTCCTTCGCGGCCACACGAACGGTCTCGTCCCGGGAGGGCGCCAGCCGCCCCCTGGACACCGCGTCGTGCTGCCCTGCCCCCAAGACCTTGCCCTTCTTCACGTGCTTCTTCTTGATCGTTGCAATTCCATGTGTGCACGGGGGATTTTTGAGCCCCTTTTTACCCTGGGGACCGGACCCGCATAAAAGCAGCGAAATATTTTTCCGACGCATTCGGGGGAAAAAATTTGCGTTCCCATTCAGAACGCCTTTAAATTGTGCCCCGGGCCTTATTTCCTGATCCCACTTTTGGGTTTTTAAGGGCCCCAAAAGGGAAAATTACAAAAGACGATCTACAATTAGAGCACTGTTTTCGGCTTCTAAAAAAGGGGAAATCCGGGGAAACCCGCTGCCGCCCTTTCAAACCAAATCGCAGGGGGGTACGAGAAGATCCCGGGGAAAAAAATTTTATTTTTATAAATGAAAAAATTTGGGATTTTTCCGAGGAATTAATAATTCTCCGTAGTTAAGTAAAAAAAACTTAATGCACTTGTCTTTACTCTATTACCCTAATGTGCCCATTTTGGGCCCACATGTCTTATATTTAATTTGGGGCTTTAACTTAAAAACTATGTGTCATGTTTTTGGGGTTGCTTTTTTTTCCCTGTTCCCCTCTGACTGATTAAAAAAATTATTATTTTAAGTTTTTATTATCATTTTTAAATATTCCATACACATAATTATTGTTTCACACCTTTAAATTTATAATTCATATTTAAGGGGCGTTCATTACTTGTGCTGGGCAGTATAAATCAAATTTTTTAAAAAAATTTTCCCAGGAATTTTTATTGGGGGTTTGCGGCCCTTTCGTATAAACACATCATCCCCCGCCTGGCAAGGGTGTCAAAATAACCCAAAAAAAAAAGGGAAATAAACTAATTTCCAAAAGGGGGGGGGGGGTACTATTTAAAAAATTTGACGTACCAATAGATTGGGCGCAGATGTGATATCCAAATTAAAAGAAATCCCGTCGACTGGCCTCGAGAAAATGAGCTTAACTCCTAGTAAAGGAACCGGGAGCTTAACATACAGCACAGACATACGAGTTTTTTTTAACACACACTTGGGGAAAATAATTTAAACCCTTATGAGAAACTGCGACGCTAGAATAACTTTATCGGTGTTCTCAACTCCTGTGGGGGTTTTCTAAATTTTTTTAACCGTCTCTCTCCTCTCTCTCCCTCTCTCTCTCTTCTCTCTCTCCTAAAATCTCTTCTCGTTCCTCTCCCTCATTTTCCCTCTCTCTCTCCTCTCTCTTCTCTCTCTCTCTCTGCCTTTTCTCTCTCTCTCTTCTCTTTTTTCCCTCCCCCTTCTCCCCTCTCACTCTCTCTCTCTCTTTTCTCTCTCTCTCTCCCCCTCACTGCCTCAGTTTCAATCAAATAATTTTTTTCATCAGGAAGGGGGAAAGTTAGTTAGATAAAGAAGGGGGCAGCAGTGGTAAACATCTATAAGCTAAAGTATTATACAATTTTCCCTTTCCCTTCCTTTCCTTTTCCTCAGCAGCCAGCTATCCCCCTTTTGTCCTTGAAGAGTTTTAAATTTTAGGGGCCCCCACCCATATCTAGTGATAATGTAATTTTCAAGTGAACCTCCAGAGCCTACTATCCGAGCCCTGGGTCCCCACGGCCTACAGGCGCTATACACATTTTGTATAAAAAAATAAAAAAAAAAAAAAAAATATATTATAATTTTTTTCCCCTTCCAGCCACCGCCCCCCAGCCCCCCCCAATTTGCGGCCTAACATTTTGTTTCATAAAACCTCCCTACGGGGTATTTTTCTGGACTCCCAAACGTCTTGTTTTTAAACAAACTTTCAGGGGTTTTTTTTAAAAAAAAATCGTTTTCTCTTTTTTTTACCCCAAACGAGGGAGAAAATTGTTTACAACTTCTTTTTTTCCATTCCTTTTTCGTTTACACATAGAAGGGTTGCGTGTCCCCCCTATTTTTCAAAAGTACCCTTAAAAGGGAAATAAAAAACGAGGAATTTTTTGCTTATTATAGTTTAAAGTAATAAAAAATATGATTTTTCCCTTATTAAAAAATTTGGGGTTTTATATAAATTTTCGTAGCGACTAACAACATCTTCCCCGGGGCCCTTGTTATTATTCCTCTCTGTTGACGTGCCTATTTTTCCCCGGGCCCAGTTTTTAAAATTAGCTAAAATTAAACAAAAGTTACTTCCCTTATTTTTAATTTTACTTTTCTGACTATATAAAAACTGGGGGCCTACGTTTAGGGATTTAATTTTTCCCTTAGGGTTATTTTTTTTTTTCCCTTTTTAGTCTTCGTATCATTTTGCAACAAGTGTTTTGGATCCCCCCAAAAAAATTATTTGTTTTCTATCTCTCTTTTTTCAATAGACGAAGTTTTCTTTAACCCTTTTTTTTTTAACCGCCCAAACGCGCTTGTTTTAATTCTTCAAAACGATAAATTTTTCACCCCCACTGGTGATTCAAAATACCCTAGTTTCCAAATTCTATCGGGTTTTTGGGCAGTATACCGAGTTCAATAATCGGAAAAAACCCCTTCCAAATTATTTTTTTCTCCCCTGGGCGATGAATTATATTTTTAAAAAAAAAAAATATTTATTTCATTTACCCCTTTTCCCTTACCTCTTTTTTTTTTTCTTATTTTTTCTAGGGTTTAATTGCGGTTTTTTGAAAAAAAAAAAATCTTCCTATAAACCCTTCAAAATTTCATATAAAATGAAAAATTTTTTTTGGCAACATATACGATAAATTTTTTTACTTCTACATGTAAAATAATTTTTCCCTCTATTATATTTGAGGGTCGATATAATTTTTTTATTTTCCCTGATAAATTTCGTTTGATTTTTTTGCTTCATAAATTTTTTCAATGTTGTGCTTTCCACATCTGGGACGTTTTTTTACTTTTTTTTTTTTTTCCCTTTCTCGTGAAACCCTTTGCTAAAAACTTTTTGGCAAAAATTTCAAGGATCCTTAAACGTTATCCCGACTTTTACCAGGTATTTAAATCTTCCCGCGGCCCTGGGAAATACTTATGTCGGGCCGCAGATAACACAGCTATTCTAGTATGGGATAATCATGCTGTAAACTGATTTTTTTTGTACCTCGCAGTCTTCCTTAAACTGCCGCCGAGGGTGCATGCAAGCAGACTGAAAAAAAAGAAAAAAGAAAAAAACATTCCCGGAGTTTAAAATGGAGTTTTGTTTTTTTCTTTTGGGGTAAACCTTATTTTGATTTGGGGTTTTCCCTGAACCCTTTGACTAACCATTTGTTTCCCTTTCATTTTCCCGAATTTTTCTTCCTCTCCAGCACTGCAATAGTGCAATATTATAAAAAAATTCAAAACCCCCAATATTTTGCAAATCCCAAATAGCCAATTTTTTTTAGATACTGATATAAAATATGAAAAAGCACTTTTAAACCCCTTTCTGTATTATGAAGGAAGCCCCCCCCCCCCCCAAACACACCCACAGGTGCTGCCCAGCCCCCCAAGTCTGTCCATCGCCGCGGCCGGACAACTCTTTCACCAGCCCCCAGAAAAAGCACTTTTGTTTCCCTAAACCCCGGGAAAACTGTGACGATGAAAGATGAAGAAACGCCCAAACAGTCACTAAACCAAAACAAATGAATATTTTGTTGAGTAAGCTTTCAAATATTTTTTTTTCTACGAATGATACGGGCTTCTCAAAATTTAAAAACCTTATTTAAAACATTTTTTTCAAGGGGGGGAAGGGGGAGGGGGAAAGGAAAGGTGTTACGGGGGTGTTATTTTTTTTGACTAGCCCTCTTGCTTTTTGGCTTCAAAGGAGCTGTTGAAACTCCAGGCTAACAGGGTTTTATAAATTTTTAAATTTTTTAAAACATTTATCTGAAATGAAACACAACATTGCTATTTTTTTTTCTTTAAGTTTCCCGGGTAGTGTTGAGAGAAATTGAGTTTTAAATCCCATTTAACATTTAAAAATAGATGATAAAAAAAATTTGGATAAATACAGACATCCTTTTTTAAAAGGGAATGATCCCCCGGGCCAGCCAAAAACCCCGGGGCAGTCCGGGTCGACACAAAAGGGGCCGCACAAACTTTCTAACGATTTTGGCGGGCCTTTTGGGCGACGACAAAAAACGGGCCCCAGGCTTGTACTTGTAAAACTTCTAAACAGAATCCCCTTTTTTTCCGACCGCCCCCCTGCAACACAAAGGACGACTCGCGGGAACCAAAATTTGGGCCCCAGAATGCCCCTCCTGCCTTCACCTAAAATCCCAAAACAAAAAAAATTTACAAAAAATAAAAAACTACAAAATACAAAAAAAACACAAACCCAAATTCCAAATCTTTTACTTTTTCCCCTTCCCTTTTCCTCATTCTTCCTATAGGCCAACACTAATCCCCACCCCTTTCATGCGTTACTTTTCCCCTTTCATAGTCAGTAAGTATTTCCCAATTTCCACCCGGGCCTTTTTACATGTCTCAGTTAGCAAATGTTCTCCTTATGTATACCTTCACTCTAAAAATCCTAAATATCTTTCCCTTTTCTTCTTTCTCTTCCTCATTCTTCCTAGCCCCCCCTTTAATACTCGCCCTTTCATTCTGTTAAGTTTTTTTTTTTCATAATCCCGGTATTTACCAATGCCAAAAACCCCCCCTTTACATTATCTTTTAAAAAAATTTTAAATCTAAACAACACCCTTAGATATTCAATTATCCCCCCCATTCCTGCACTTTTCACCCCTTTCCCAAACCCATGACTTTCATCTCCCTAATAAACTCTCGTAAACACCATTTTTCTGAAGGCTTCCTCCTCTCACTCAACCCCCTCGGGCCCTTTTTAATTCTTCTATAAAGTCCTGGGCCTCGCTATTCCCCCAACCCTGCCCCCAAACCCCCAAATCTGCAGCTTTCCCTTTTTCCAATTTTTACCAAACACCCCCTCGCTTTTCCCCCCTTACTCTATATACCTTAAGGTCCTGCGTTTTCTAAAGGAAAAATTTTATAATGCCCCGGGATGTTATATATTCCCAAAAAGGTTCCCTTTGCCTTATTCTTTTTTCATTTTTGAAAAGGGGAACAACTCCAAAAGCTTTGCCCCCGGCAATTTCCATTTCCCCCCGCCGGGGCGACCCCTTGTTGGGCGGAAAAGTTTTAACTTTTATTGTCATTTTTGACCACTTAATTTTTTTGCTTTGGTATCGTGATAAGCTATATTTTTATTGCCCTTTTCCCCAAACTGAATAGAGTAAAAGGAAAAGGGTCAGATGTGAGGCTACCCCCCCTTGGGGGCATTGATGAAAAAACCCCAATTTGTGTGAAGCAAAAATCAAACCATACTGCTTTGGGTTTTTATAGGTGTTTGAAATTTGCCCTAAAAAAATTTTGGGAAAGAAATTTTAAATTTTTTTTTTCTCGGTCCTTAACGTCGTGTTTTATTCTTTTTATTTAATTATCTTTTTATTGTTTTTTTTGGGCCAGGAATTTTCGGGCCCACTTCACTTTTTTTCCTATCCCCTTTTGACCATTCCTCGCTAAACTCACATCCCCAAAACCCATCTTAAACCACTATCACCACCCCCAATCTTAAATCGCGAATCAAGTAAAAATCGTCACCATAATCAATCTACAACGGAAATAAAAACATCCAACCATCAAAAACACTTTTGCAAAACACCGCCCAAAATCTCCACAAAAATCACCCTCCCCCCCCCGCCACCCTCGCCGGGTCACTATCAAACAATAAAGGGAAATTCTCTGTATGCAAACTCCCTTTGGTTCGTTTCCCCCGTGCGGGCGCAGGGGCCAAAATGTAGACGACCCCTGAAAACCCCCTTTTCGGTACACCCTTTGGACACCCATTCCTCGGGCCGCCGCCGCCAGCACCCGAACACTTTTTTTCCTCTTAAGCTTCTTTTGGGTTGGGCTAAAGCTGCCTGTGGACCCCCCTTTTCTGGGGCCCGATAAAAAAAAAAAAAAAAAAAAAATTACTTCTTTACAATAAAACTCCCCTGTTAATACACTACGCGTCTCTTTGGGCCTGGATTTTCAACGTTAAGGGGGCAAATTGCGACTTTTTTAGACTGAAAAATTTGCAACGCTCCAACTGCTCGCTTTAGATGAAAATAATAAGGGTAATCCAAAATTTAACGCCTTTAAATTTTTAAGCAGGTTTTCAGGACTGTTGTTACGTTTTTTTTATTGTTCATTTTTGGGGGGAAAATAGAAAAAATATCCTCCCCCTCAGTTCTTTACCCCCCCAAAAACAAAAGAAAGAAAATTTAATTGAAAGAGAAAGAGAAAAGAGAAAGAAAAAAAGAGCTTTCGAAAAAAACCACTTTTTAACCTTGTTTGTCAGCAGTTTTTGGGGAAAGGGTTGTACTGCAGCCGAGGGAAAAAGGGGGGAAAACCCCTGGCGGGGTTTTGGTGAACCCCTTTGAGCTAAAACAAAAAAATTGAAAACCGGCAAAGCGTGAAAAATTGGCGGGTAATTAAGGAATATCGGTGTTATCGTAGTCTTTGGGTTTTCCCGGGTTTTGGGTTTCTACCGTGTTTTTTTTTTTAAAAAAATTTTCTATTTGTCCAATCTGAAAGCAAGGGTATGGAAAATGGTGTAGGAGGGGGATATGTGGGTGTGGGGTGGGGTGTGTGTGTGTGTGTGTGTGTTTGTGGGGTTTGTGTGTGTGTTTTGTGTGTGTTTGTGTGTGGGTGTTTTGTGTGTGTGTGGTGTGTGCGTGCGCGTGTGCGTGGGCATTCGGGGTGTTTACATCTTTACAAAAAAAAAAACAAATATTTCCCTTCGCAAAAACGAAAGAAAAATTAAAAACATTGTTGAAAATTCCAGAAATATAAATACTTCCACTCTGAGGGAATTTTAAAGGGAGATTTTTACAAATCTTTTTTAAAAACGCAATCCTTGTCCCTTTGGGTTCGCCTATCCTTTAAGGGACCCAGCCCTCGTACACACCCGGGACGCACTGGTACAGGGATCACGAGTGTGGGGCGAGTAAACACCGAACGCCTTGAAAAACTTAAAAGGCGCCTAAAACCCCCACTTTTTTCGGCTCTTTTCGCCCCCGGGGGGTGTGAGGGGAAAGGTGTAGCAAAAACGACCCAAGATTTTTTCAGTCTGAAACCTGGGTAATTACCTTTTAAAGTTTTCCCAGAGATTCGATTAGACTCCCCGGCCTTTTTATCAGCAAATCCATTTATAGAAAGACCTCACATACGGCACAGACCCTTGTACCACAACAACTCCTGTCCAGCAATAAAATCACAAAACCCAAACCGGGTTTAAACAAACCCCCTTTTAGCTTTTGTACACAATGGCACGGCGCGTCGGGGGGGAAGGGACGGGGGGGGGGATGACACAAAAAAATTTTGGTCGATCACGGGGTTATTGGGAAAACCTTTTTCGTGTTCCCCGGGTTCACGAGAGGGGGCTTTCCCCAAGACAAGGGGTGACTCCCCCAAACTTCCCAGGGCGAGGGAAGAGGTGAGAGAGGGTTTGGTTTTTTTTACGGGCCCTCTAGGAAAAGGGGAAAAAGAGAGTGAAGTGGCAGGCAATATTTCCTTGGTTCCCCGGGAGAAAAAGGGGTTTAAAGGGGGAAAAAGGGGGACGGTTTAGAGGAAGGAGAGGGATTGGGTTTGGGTCGTTTTTTGGGTGTATGCGGAGAGAGGGGTAAAAGAAAGGTCAGGTTTGTGAAGGTTAAGGGTCAGGGGGTAGCATGGTGGATGAAAGTTTTAAAAACAGGGAAATACCTCGTGTAGGTCTCACGAAAACCTCTTTTTTAGTTCCTTATTTTCTTTTAAAAATGAACCGGGGAAAGTGAACTAGAGAAAGTGAACCGAAGTGCTTAAGAAAAGGGAAAAAAAGGTATGTGTGTTGATAAAGTGAACCCCGGGGAAAAAATCCCAAGGGAAAATTAACCGAGAAAATGAACCAGTAAAAATAACCCCGGGGAAAAAGAACCAGAGAAGGGGAACCCAGAAAAATAAACCCGAAAAAAAAAACCAAGAAAATTTAATCAGAGAAAGGAACCAAGAAAAATTTAACCAGAGAAGGGGGAAACCCAAAAAAAATGAAACCCGAGAAAAATGAACCAGAGAAAGTGAAACCCAAAAAAAATGAAACCCGAGAAAGTGAACCCGAGAAAATGGAAACCGGGGAAAATGAACCCCAAAAAAATGAACAAAGAAAAGAACCAGAAAAATTTAAAAACCCCAGTGCTTGAGAAAGAAAAAAAAGGTTGTATTCATCTAGTTTTTATTTTTCAAAGGGGCCCGAGCAAAGCTTGTGTGGCCCCGTCTCCATATCAAAATTTTTATCATTCATCCTTAGTGCTTTTTGTTTTGGGCCCAAGCCACACCCCGGGGAGCAGGTCCCCAAACCCCGGCCCAAGACCCGGTACCCTTTCACTGCTGGGGACAGGGGGGCCCGGGGTTTTAAAGGAAAAAACCAACTTTTTTCCCCTCCGCCCGGGGGTCGATCCCGGGACTTTCTCGGTTTTTGAACCGGCGTGCTTCCCCTACACCACAGGTAGGGGTGTTTGTGTGTGTGTGTGTTTGTGTGGGGTTTTGTGTGTGGGGTTTTTGTGTGTTTGTTTTGGGGTGGGGTCCGTGGGGGTGTATGTGTGTGTCCCGTCGTCTGGGGGTGTGTCTGTCCTGTCCCGTGATGTCCCGTCCCGTCTGTGGTGTCTGTCCTGTCCCGTTAGTGTCTGTCTGTGTGTTGTGCGTGGTTTGGGGGGGAGTGTTGTGTGTTTGTGCGTGTGTGTGTGTGTGTGTGTGGTGTTGTGGGGTGTTGTTTGGGGTGTGTGTGTGTGTGTTTGTGTGGGTTTTGTGTTATTTGTATGTAAATTCCCTCTAGTTGTTCATCTAGTTGATTTTAAAAGGGGCCCGAAACAACGCTCGTATAGCCCCCTCTTTCCCTATCAAAATTTTTTTTTCATTCATCCTTAGTGCTTTGTTTTGGGCCGGGAAACCAGCACCCCGGGGAGCGTCACAAAACCCCCGGGTAACCCCCCGGGACCCTTCACTGCTGGGTGGAAAAGGGCTCGGTTTTTTAAGGAAAAAGCCCATAGTTTCCGGGGTCCGCCCGGGGATCGAAAAACCCGGGCCCTTTTCGGTTTTTAAACCCAGCGTGCTTTTCCCCCACACTAAAGGGAATGTGTTAAAGTGTGGGGTGGGGGTGTGTGTGTGTGTGTGTGTGTGTGTGTGTGGTGTGGGTGTGTGTGTGTCTCCAGGTACTCCCCGTTTGTAAGGGGGTGAGTGAGGGGGGGGGCGGGCGCGGTACAGCTCACACTGGTAAAAAGGGGGCCCCCTGACCCACCACGGCCCTTTCCCCAAAGCCCCCCCACCACCCCCACTGTTTTTCCCCCCGCCGCCCACGCCCAATTTTGAAACAAGAAAAAAACCCAAAAATTTTATCATTGTCACATCATCATCCTATCTATTTTTAAATTTTTTATTATTTTTTACTAATTTTAATTACTATATTAAATTTCTATTATATATTATTTAATTATTGTCATTTTTTTAAATTTTTTATTATCCATTAAAAATGGGTCCCAAAATGGTAGGTTTGCATTTTTTAAAATTTTTTTTTTATAATGTCTCTCTCCCCTCTCTCTCCCCCCTCTTTTCTCTCTCTCTTCTCTCTCCTCCTTTTTTCCTCTCTCTCCTCTCCCCTCCTCTCCCTCTTCCCGCTCCTCTCTCGTTTTTCTCTCTCCCCTCTCTCTCTCCTCTCTCCTCTCTTCCCCTCTCCCCTCTTCCCCTCCCCTCTTTCCCTAAATCCCTTTTTCCCCTTTTTTTCCCAAATCCTTTCAATTCGCACACAATCCTCCCCCGCCCCCTTCCCTCCCTCCTCTTTCCCTTCTTCCGGGACTCTTTCCCTCCACACCAGGAAAATCCCTTTTTACCACTCCATCCCCCACTTTCCCCCCAATCTCCTTCACCCTCCCGTTCCTCTATACCCTTCCTCAAAACCTATTTTCTTGGGCTTTATTTCCCAAACGACCTTCACCCAAAACGTGATGGGCGGAGGCAAAGAAGCTTTAACATTAAAAATTTTACGTCTTTTGTTCAGCGAGGGTCAAAAAGGAAAAAAAAAGGGAAAAAAAGTGGAAGGATAGTTTAAAAAGGGGGAAAATAGGGGGGCTTTGGGAGGGGAAGGGAAAGAGGGGTTGCCCACGGAGGAAAGGTTTAAGGGAAAGGGGAAAAAAGGGGGGAATATATTAAATAAAGGGAAGAAGAACGGGTTCCCCGAGGGGAAGGAAGGGAAAGAGGGGGTTAAAAAAAGGGGGGAGGATACATTAAAGAAGGGGGAAAAACGGGTTTCTGGGGGGGAAAGGGAAATAAAAAGGGGTGGGCCCCCGTGGAAGGTGGTTGAAGGGAAAAGCCCTGATTGTGCCCTGAAAGGGTTTTTCCCCGGGTGGAAGAGTGGCTGTAAGGGGGTTCAGGGGGGCAGGTGCAGCATGGTAGCGGTTTTTATCCCATGGGAAACCCCCTACGTCCCAAAGGGGTGAATTTTGTGCTGGATCTAAGGGAAACCTATTTTTTATTATCCTCCCCTTAATTTTTTTTCTTCCCCGGGTTTTAATTCTTTAAAGTCTCCCTTTTTTCTCTTTTGCTATCGCCTTTCTCCCCCTCCTCGTTTTTCTATTTTTTTCCTTTTTTCTTCTTTTTTTTCCTTTTTCTACTTCTTTTTCTTTTCCTCCTCCTCCTCCCCCCTCCTCCTTTTCTTTTTTTTTTTTCTCTTGTCTACTATCTCACCCGGGCATATTTCTTGTTTTCATATCTTTTTTTCCCCTTTTTCCCGGGGTACGCCTTCCTCATTTTGATTTTTTACTCTCCTTCTCTCTCTTCCCCTCTCTCTCTTTTCCTCTCCCCTCTCTACCCTCTCTCTCTCTCTCTCTTCCCCTCTCTCTCTCTCTCTCTCTCAGGGACACACCACAAACTAGTCCCCCGGTGTAGGGAAGCCCCCTTCGGTTACAAAACCCAGAAGTTTCCCGGTTAAACCCCGGGGGGAACGGGAAAAAATGTTTCCCGTTTCCTTAAAACCCGGGGCCCCTGTCCACCCAGCAGTGAATGGGTAAAACCCGTGTTAGGGCCGGGGTTTTTTGGGGAAACCCGCTTTCCCGGGGGGGTTGGGTTTTGGGCCCCCAAAAATAAAACACTAAAAATGAATGAAAAAAATGTTGTTATGGAGACGGGGGGGCCCTACGGGGCGATGCCCCTGGCCCTGTAAAATACAACTAATGAAACAACTAGATGAATACACCAGAAAACCCCTCCTCTCCTTCTTTCCCCTTCCTTTTTAAGTCTTTAAATTTTTTTCAAAGAGTAAATTACCCGTTTAGAATGGCAAAAAACAAAGGCAAAAGGATAAGCTGCCGCAAAGAAAACACTGGAGTTAATTACGCCGGGACCTGCCGCGCACAAAAATCGTCTATATGTTTGCCCGTTGTCCCGGAAAATGCCCAAACATGCACCCCTTTTTTTTCCCAAACATTGTTTTTCCTGTTTTCCCCGCGTCCCTTTTCCCCTCAAACTAAAGTCCAAAAGCGTCCCCAAACAAACCACGTTCTTCCCCGACCCCATGTTTAGTCTCCTCAGGGATTTCTAGTATTTTTTTTCTGCTGGGCCCCCGGGTTTGGGGGCAAACCCAAAGACCGTCCCTTTTCAGCAACCCCCACATATTGGTCCTTTTGAACTAAGGGTAAAACTATTCTCATGCTCCCCCCACCACCATCACTTCTTAAGGGGATCGTAAAGGGAACACCCCGGAAACCCCAGGCCCGGACTTCAGAGGGGGATGCACCAAGGGTTTCTCCTCCCCTCGCAAGGGACCCGAGGAGAGGAAAGCAAGGAATAGAAGAGGAAAACTACCCCCTCGTTTCCCGAGGTTCTGAGGGCCCAAGAAAAGAACCCAAAACCCCGACGATCCTGGGAACCCTGCTAGAAAGGGCCGCAGGGGTAGACCTCATCATGGGATCTCTCTCTCTCCTCTCTCTCTCTCTCTCCTCTCTCTCTCTCTCTTCTCTCTCCCCTCTCCCCCTCTCTCTCTCTCTCTCTCTCCCTTCTTCCTCTTTTCTCGTCTCCTCTCCCCTCCATCTCCTCTCTCCTCCCCTCTCTCCTTCTCTTCTCTTTTCCCCTAAATTTTTTTTTTTTTTTCTTATTTTGGGGGGGTTTAAAGGGGTCAAAGACCTCGCAGTGAATGGGAAAAATACGAGTGGAGAGGGGGGAAAAACGAGAGCAATTGGGGGCGGTGGGCGGAATCCCTGAATGACTTATGGAGGGGTTTGGAAGACCCAGGGAAACTTTACCCGGGTGGCAAAGTAAAAAGCCCCAGGGCAGGGCAAGGGGGCGAGGACCCGGGTAGGCGGGGAGAGTCAGGGGTAACACGAGAGAGGGAGGGGAAAGGGGAGGAAAATTTGGGGGGAGGTTTAGGAAGGGAAGGGGGGCCAAAAGGGGAGCTTTGGGGGTGAGGGTGGGAGCGGGAAAATGAAGGTTTTGGGGAGACACGGGAAAAATAGTTTGAGGGCAGGAAAAAAGCTTCAAACTGGAAAGAAAAGACAGTTTACAATGTGTGGAATTTTTTTTAAAAAATGGGGAAGTAAGATGAGGGAGTGTGATAAAAATTTTTAATGGTTATAGTAGTGGGTGGTGGGTTTTGGTGGGTGGTGGTGGTGTTTGGGGGTGATGGTGGTGGTGGGTCTTGGGGCCCCGGGCACCGAGCACTTTTTTTTCCCGGAATATCAGCCGGCAAAAATTTAAACCAAGGCAATTTCTTTCCCAGGGTTTTTGGGCCTGGGCTTTCTTCACAAAGGGGGTAAACCGATTTTTTTAAAGCCCTTTTTTGGGTTCTCTTTCTAATCGGCGCGGGGGCCGGGCCCTCCTTAAGAAAACGTTTTTTTTGGAAAAAAAGGGATAAAAAGGGGGAAACTGGAGAAAAGTTTTGACCCTCAGAGCCCAAAAATAAATTGCTCCAGTATCCCCCAAAAAAATAACGCCCCAAAAAAAAAATGGGGAAAAAACCATCACTGACCCCACGAAATCCCCACTAAGCCCTTTTTAAAAACTCGTTTTCACGGGGTTTTCTTTACCCTATATGCTTGAACAGTCCCTTTAAATTGGTTTTTTTTGCCCCCTATGTAATTTTTCTTAATTTTTAAGGGTTCTGTAAATTTGAATTTAAATCCTGCATTTAAAACTGAATGTCAAAAAATAAATTTGTAGGTAGTGGTTTTAAAGTTTGGTTTAAGGGCCCAAAAAACGGTAATAAAAATCCCAAAATGTTTTGGGCTTTTTCCCCAAAATCGGGGAATTTTAAACCGAGTTTGTCCCCCGGGATTGTCTTGGGCGGGTGAAAAATTTTCCGGAAATAGTTTCGTGTGAAAAACCCCGGGCTTAATTTTAAATTAAGCTTAAATAAGAGGGAGAAAAAGGGAAAAAGAAACTAGAAGATAATGACATCTCCTCTCTCTCTCTCTCTCTCTCTCTCCGTTTTCCCCTTTTTTCTTCTCTCTCTCTCCTTCCTCCCCTCCTCTCTCTCCTTTTCCTCTCTCTCTCCTTCTCTCTCTCCTCTCTTCTCTCCTTTTCTTCTCTCCTTTTCCCCTCTCTCTCTCCTCTTCCCCTTTTGTCTCTCCCCTTCTTCTTCCCCCCCCTCCCCCTCTCGGGTTTCCTTTTTTGAACTAAAAGACACAGTAACGTTTTTTTCAAAATCTCCTGTATTTCTTTTTCCTGTTGACAAATTTTTTCCTGTACACAAAGGCTTTCAAAATATATACTTCCCCTCTTCACCCTGGCCCCACTTCTTTTTTTGCCCTCCCAAAGTTTGCTGCCGCCCAAAAATATCTCCTTTGTCAACAAATCCGCAAAAAATTTTACAGCTTCATATGCTTATTGTGTTTTTGTGTGTGTGTTGTGTGTGGGTGTGTTGTTTTTTTAGAAAGTTGTTGCTGCGTCGACATAATATTTTTTTTCGCTATTGTACCGGTAGACTTGTTTTTGAAGTTTATAACCTCGAGGCGAAAAAATGTTGCAATCAAAAATCGCTCGTGTCCAAAAAGTCCGTGCGGGAGGGAAAATTTTTTTGAAAGGCAACACGAAATTTTTATGGGGTCCTGAAGACAGACTGAACGGGCATTGTTTTTTTCATGAACATATTTATTGGTGCTCTTTTTTTATGTCTGTGCTTTGATGGGATTCTCTCTCTCTCTTCTTCTCTCTCTCTCCTTTTCTTTTCTCTCTCTTTCTCTCTCTCCTCTCTCTCTCTCTCCCCGTCAGGGGTGGGGGTTTGGTAGATCGTAGACTCGCGTGCAGGTCCCTCTTTCGGTCAGCGGTTCGGCCCCCCAAGTTCGCCCTGGCGTGGTGGCGCTTTTTTTAGGCAATAACCTTTATTTGGTATTACAAGTGTCTAGTGATTAAATTTTTTCTTTCTCTCTCTCTCTCCCTCTCTCTCTCCTCTCCTCTCTCTCTCTCTCTCCCCTTCTTCTCTCTCTTTTTTCCCCTTTTCTCTCTTTTTCCTCCCCTCTCTCCCCTTTCTCTCTCCCCCTCTCCTCTCCTTTTTTCTCTCTCCCTCTCAATTATCTCTTCTCCCCCCTTTATCCCCCTTTTTTCCCACTCCCTCTCCCCTTCCCCATAATCTTTTCCTCCCCTAATTAACCCAAAAAAAAACCCCCAAAAAAATAGGGGGGTCGTTTTTTAAAACCAAAAAATTTGAAGGGGTTTAATTAAAAACCTCCTTAAAGCATAATTTTTTCCACAAGGGAAAACAAAAAAACACCAAAGCGGTCCCTTTTTCCTTTTTAAAAGGGAATTAAACAAAAAGTGGAAGGAAAAAGGGAAGGTCAGAGAAAGAGGAAGGAGGAAGAGGGAAGGCAAAAGGAGGGGAGGAAAAAAGGAAAAAAGAAGGAAAGAAGAGAAAGGGAAGGGAAGAGAAGGAAAAAAGAGGGAGAAAGGAGGAGAAAGAGAGAGAGAGAGGGGAAAAGGGAAAAGGAGAGAGAGGGGAGAGAGAAGGGGAGAGAAGAGGAGGGGAGAGAGAGAGAGAGAGAGGAAGAGAGAGAGAGAGAAGAAGGAGAGAAGAGAGAGAAGAGAGAAGAGAGAGAGAGAGAGGAGAGAGAAGACGGAAGAGAGAGAAGAGAAGAGAAGGGAGAGAGAGGGGGAAAAGGAGGGAGGAGGGGGAGGAGGAAGGAGGGGGGGGAGAGGGAGAAAAGAGGGGGAGGAGAGGAGAGGAGGAGAGGGGGGAGGGGGAGGGAGAGAGGGAGGGGGTGGAGGAAGAGAAAAGGAAAAGGGGAAAAGGAGAAGAGAGAGAGAAGGGGAGA
>JACEEZ010010391.1:280000-285000 GCA_016584305.1 Chionoecetes opilio | reverse complement strand
AGGATATCCATCGGATCAAGTCTGTCGGATCAGATCGTACGACCAATCGTACCGTGGATGGGGGCCTTTACAGATACAACCTGATGGGAAGGATCGGTTTCAGGGTAGCGTGCCACAGGCCCATATAGCCGAAGTTGGCGCTGACGGACTATGCAGGTAATAGGCCTCGATTCAGTCTCACGGTGCAATCGCTGATTTGACACGTAATCATCCCAGCGATACCCCATGATTCTGCGAAGACACTTATTACCAAAGGCATTGATTCGTCTCTTCAAGTCACTATTTAGTGTCCATGTCTCACAACCATAGAGTAAGACAGGGATCACAAGCGACTTGAAGATCCGGATATTTGTCCTCCTGCACAGGTACCGACAACGCCAAATACTCCCGCTGAGCGAGTCCATAACACCGTGGGCCATGCCAATCCGCCGTAAGACTTCTTGACGTGACCCGCCGTCATTATGGACTGCGCTACCAAGGTATGTAAAACTTTCCAAGATCTCAATGTCCTCGCCACACGCATGAAAAGACTGTACTGCTTCATCTAGTAAGTCTCCAAACACCTGGACCTTGGTCTTGAGCCAGGAGACCTCAAGTCCCAAAGGCTTTGCCTCCTCGTGCAGCGCCTCGAGAGCCATCACCAGGACCTCCAGCGACTCAGCAAAGATTACTGCATCATCGGCAAAAACAAGATCAGTGATCTTGGTGTTGCCAACGGATGCTCCACAATCACTTTGATCTACAACCCTGTCCAATACCCAGTCCATACAAGCGTTGAAAAGTGATGGGGCAAGGACGCACCCCTGCCTCACTCCTGTATTCACAGGAAAGAAGCTGGAAACACCTGCCCCACACTTCACAGCACTCTCAGTCCCAGAATACAGACCAGAATTCACTATTGGTATATGTTATTTTTTTAATGCATATGTTTCCTTCCTTTCACTTTCCTTTCTTTTTCTTTCACTATTGTCATATGTTATCGCCCAACAAAACATGATTCCTTGCCCTTGATTTTTTTGCCCTTGTTTTTTCGGAGCCGTGTTTTATAAGCAATAATGCAAAACCATGTACAGTACGACCATGCCTCTATGTTAACAATGGTACTGCGCCGCTGCCCTGCCCTCAGTGTAGGGTGAAGAGCAGTGCTTCATCTCGCCACTGTTTGCACTCCGCCAATAATTCACCGAACGTTCAGCCATTCTCACGTTTTTTTTTTTAATTTTTTTATGTGTTTTACAGCAAAGCCATTTCAAAGCAGCAAACAAAGAGACGAGACTTTCAATGTATACCTGTTCGTCAAAATGCCAGATAGCCGACCTTTATGTACCCAATTGACCGGTTATGTATGTACAGCAGCCATAAAACAATCTTAACCCCTTGAGGCCCAGAACGTAATTTTCATTGTAATTTGACTACCATTAAACGAATTTGATTATTATATGCAATATTTTATAGATATAGCCTGTTTAGTATCCTTATTCACTAGCAAATGTGGTATATCAAGTTATTTTTCGTAATTTTATGGCTAACAACAAAGATTTATATATAGCAAAGGAAATATCTGGGCGTTAAAGGGTTAATACAGGAAGCCTACAGCCTCTAGTACTGTACGCGATGGATACAGGTTACGTGATGTCAAGCAGCATAGCGTATACGCACTAACTTACAAGCTACTGAAACCTGAGTAGTATATCAAACATGAAAAAAAATGTTGATTACCATTTTGTACTTGCATCTTGAACAATCTACATGACATTCATTTATAAACAACATCAGAAAATATACGATTCATATTTCGCTTGTTTTCCTTCATCAATACCACAAATAGGATTGAAATGTATAATCATCCTTGTCTCCAATTGTATCGTCTCGCCCTGAAGGATTACCGGCATTACATTCACAGCTCCGGCGTGCAGGTGTCTTTTTTTATTAACATGTACTTATTAACATAAAGTACATGTAAGAAATCCCGTGTGTAATAATGTACGTACGCACGCATGCACGCATGCACGCACGACGCACGCACGCACGCACGCACGCACGCACGCACACGCACACGCACACGCACACGCGCACACACGCGCACACACGCGCACACACGCGCACACACGCGCATACACGCGCACACACACACACATGCACACGCACACGCACACGCACACGCACACGCACACGCACACGCACACGCACACGCACACGCACATGCACACGCACACGCACACGCACACGCACACGCACACGCACACGCACCCACACACACACACACACACACAGCACAGACCGCGGGTAAAACATAGCCTCTCCTTGGCGTAGGTAATGAATAAATAAATACACAAATAAATGAATAAATTCAAAAAAATAGAAATATATAAATATATATATATATATATATATAATAATATATATATAGATATATATATATATATATATATATATATATATATATATATATATATATATATATTATATAATATATATATATATATATATAATTATATATAATAATATTATATATATATAATAAAATATATATCTATATATATATATATATATATATATATTATATATATATATATAATATATATATATATAGAT
Source organism: Chionoecetes opilio (assembly GCA_016584305.1). NCBI lineage: Eukaryota > Metazoa > Arthropoda > Malacostraca > Decapoda > Majidae > Chionoecetes > Chionoecetes opilio. The sequence continues at coordinate 282,405 of JACEEZ010010391.1, read as the reverse complement.
ATAAAAATATATATATATATGTATATATATATAAATCACTGCCTGATGTGATTTTTCGACCGGCGCCATCCCGTCTGAGTGCAAGTTCGAATAACATAAATTTCATGATTGCAGTTATCGGGTGGTTCACAGTGTACTCGTGCGCTTCTTACTGATGGTGATGATGATGCATACTATCAAGGCTGCTGCTGCTATATTTACATGAATCATAAAACACAAACTCAATGCCTGCTTGCTGAAAGAAAAAAAAACGTTTCTCCTTATCGTCTGCAGCACATTACTGGTTCTCGCCTCTCAAGCGGCTACTTACCCCTCTATCTCAGCCTGGCAATAATAAGATTTATAATAATAGTGATAATATATTAATCATATCAATAATAATAACAACACTTATAATGATTATAGTAATCGTGGTAATTATGATAAAACAATAATAGTAATAGCAATTATAATAATAATAATAATGATAATAATAATAATAATAATAATAATAACAATAATAATAATAATAATAAATAATAACAATAATAACAACAAAATAATGATGAAGACGATAATGATGATGATCACATTAATACGGATAATATTAACACTAATAATAGCAATTATAATAGCAATAAAAAGAAAAAGAAAATTATGCAAAAAATCTATTGAGTTAGTGAAACCTGGCAAAGTGTCACCGCAGAGTCTTTCACCCACACTTGCTTCTCTGTAGCGACTCTCTTCGCTCACTCGCGCGAGCGAGCTTCATGTTAAAGCGTAGACCAGCCTTCAAGCTAAATACTTGACAGTTCTTCTTTTTTCTCTCTTGGCTCACGTCCCCCATGTAATTATCCACGCCCCCCTTAGGAGGCGGCCTCCCAGGTTAAGAACCGCCGATCTAAGTGATATAGGCTATATCATAGATAACAGTTCTACTGTTATCTATGGCTATATATATATATATATATATATATATATATTATATGTATATATATATACATATATATATTATATATATATATATATATATATATATATATATATATATATATATATATATATATATATATATATATATATATTATATATATATATATATATATATATATATATAATATATATATATATATATATATATATATATATATATATATATATATATATATATATAATATATATATATATATATATATATATATATATATATATATATTATATATATATATATATATATATATAATATATATATATATTATATATATATATATATATATATATATATATATATATATATAATATATATATATATAATATATATATTATATATACACTATATGAAAGATCAGAATTAGAGTATGGTTAAATTAATCATAGATACTACTGAATTCCAGTCAAATGTTGATGATATAATTTCCTGCCCTTCTTTGATGAAGAAACACCATGGATGACATAACTTCAATACTTTGACATCCACTTTTGATACGTAGTGAATCGAATCTCGAAATTGCCATCGATTCTGCTGCTCTTCGATGACATCTTCTCATTTACTGTTTAGGAGCATACAAATAATGAGCCTGATATTAACGAAAACAATTAAGGCCTCTTTCCTCTTTTAATTGGCTGAATCGCCCATACCGCAATTCCTTCCCTGTAACTAACATTCCCCTTTTCATCTTTATATCTCCTGTTGTTTCGTTGTCCACCTAACACAAGAAATGCAGCCAAGAAATACCCGTCAGCCTAATTACAACACATAGATAAGTCAGTAATGTATAAAACTCGTATATCCATGTCATGTTTTTATTATTATATTTTATGCTTTATCCATGTGGTGTTGTGTCAAATTTTCAGAGGTTTCCTTGGTGCCCGGTATGCGAGTTGTGCCTCACATTGCTTTTGTTGTTGTTGTTTCGCTGTGCCACCTAACATAGCTCATTCAGTCAAGAAATATATCTCAACCAAATCATAACACATGGATAAGTAAGTAATGTTTAAATTTCGTATATTTTTTAGTGTCATGCTTTTACTTTTTTCTCTCTTTTTTGTTGTCAAGCTTTAACCTTTCCTTGCTTCGTGCCCGGTATCCTTTGGTGTAATGTTCTAACTTTTTGTTTATTTTCGAGTTTTGTTTCGTGCCCGGTATGCGAGTTCTGCCTCACAGTGGACGTACTGGAGTGACGCCCCGCTGGCCCACTTATCGACGTGACTTCCCCGGTGCTGCGTTATGTAAGGCCCTCATGCACCCTCCCTCGCCACGGCCCCCTCGCCACCCCAAGCACCTCACCTCATGTAGCCTACTCGGTCACGCCTTACGCCCTCCATGCACCACACCCACCACTGCATCACACTATACTCTGTTTTTTAACGAGGTGAAAAATTCTGACCCCTTGCTGCTTATTGACTGATATTTGATGCCAGGAGAA
>JACEEZ010010391.1:252500-275000 GCA_016584305.1 Chionoecetes opilio | reverse complement strand
CATAAATAATAAGTACTAACGTGGTTTTTTTCCGAGACTCAACCTTGTAGTAAAAAGCTAAATTAAAAACATTTCCACTATACTTTTTATTGAATATTTTTCCACCGTCGACTCATTGACTATAATTTACCGTCTGAATATACAAGTGAATTAATGTCTATCCGAAACATGAGAGAAAAATTTTCTTTCGTAAAAATGTTGCTGCAATTACTAAGGCTAAAAGATTATTTACCCTTATTTTTGGAGAAGTGAAAAAAGTAAGGGAAAAAATAAATGAAAGTTAGAGTAAGATAAACGATACTGTAAGAGAGAGAGAGAGAGAGGAGAGAGAGAGAGAGAAGAGAGGAGAGAGGAGAGAGAGAGAGAAGAGGAGAGAGAGAGAGAGAGAGAGAGAGAGAGAGAGAGGAGAGGAGAGAAGAGAGAGAGAGAGAGAGAGAGGAGAGAGAGAGAGAGAGAGAGAGGAGAGAGAGAGAGAGAGAGAGAGAGAGAGAGAGAGAGAGAGAGAGAGAGAGAGAGAGAGAGAGAGAGAGAGAGAGAGAGAGGAGAGAAGAGAGAGAGGACGAGAGAGAAGAGATAGAGATGAGAGAGAGATGAGAGAGAGGACGGAGAGAAGAGAGAGAGAGAGATGAGAGAAGAGACAGAGAGAGAGAAAGAGAGAGAGAGAGAGAGAGAGAGAGGGAGGAGAGATTGATTGATTGATTTAATGCCTAAAAAGGTGAATGTACCAGACATCAGAGGTCATATGGCACTATGGCCAAGCATATAAAGGGGAGGGGTTAAAGAATAATAGTGAAACGATGAGGGAAGGGGAAAGAACGGAATGTTACAGCAGGATGGTTAGATCAGATGTAGGATGTGGATTTGTTGGAGGAATAGGCCAGGCAATAAAGTGCCGAGGTTGGACATAAATGTTAACAAAGCAGTTTCACCTGAAATGGGTTCTTTGGAGGTATTTCTAACCACACAAAAAAGTCCACTCGAATCCACCCATGGCAAATACTCGTTTTCACTGAAAATCCTAGATGCCCGCCGCCGCGGAAGGTAAAATATTGAAATAGGTATAACTTTGCTGAAAATCAACATAGAAACACAAATAAAGTTTCTAATCCTACTAATTTTGAGGTGCTCTTTCATTTAAAGTTACTTTGGAAGAGATTGGAGGATGTGTTCATATTGAAATCCTCGAAAAATCTAAATGTTGGCCTAAAATTACCCTAAAATGAGCAAAATTAATTGTCTGAACAACCGGCTATAATCTTTTACATATGTATTATTGTATTGTGTATATTGTGTATGTATATATGTATATAAATATATATATGTGTATATTCCAAAGTGACTTTCAAACACATTAATTTATTTATAGTCCCGTTTCATCATCATCGTTTTCCACCTCATTTTCTTCGATATCCACAGGTGGACCGTTCAAACAGGTAATGCCCTTGCATTGACCACAAGCTGGAGTGCAATGGAGCCCATTTTTGCGGCATGTACATGTTCTTGTGTTGCAATTTCCACCACAATTGCATCGCATTATCTTAAGTAGTCGATCAGGTGCCGACGGCTGAGACATTTTGACGGGATATAAGCCAGAAGGAGAAGTCGTCCAGCCCCATTCTTCTGCAGGAAGATCATTACCACACCATGCCTGAACCTGATGGTATGCGCGATGACTATGAAAAATGGCTGCATCAGATGTTGGCGGAAGCTTCTCTGGCGACACATACTGCGTGGCAGTACCCACTTTCTGCTGAAACTTGTCCACTCTTGCCGAGTCAAGGCTCAGAGATGTTGTGCAGCCATAGATGATCAACAAGGCATCTTCTCCAGCTCTTTCTATTTCTGCTTTAGATGAAGATGGAGACATGAATATTGAACTACACCGCTCTAGTTCTGCATATTTCTTGAGTACTGACACTTTGCCAATCCCATAAGGTCTAGATGTAGTGTCACAGCCACTGAAAGCGTGCAGAAAGAGCAGGGCGCCAGAGAGTAATGGGTCAAGCTTCTTTGTCAAAGTTGTGACACACACTGTTTGATTGGATGTCACCATGTATAAGTCTTTGTCAGCAATATTGGCATGGTGCGTTAGCAGCTGGAACACATCAGAATCCTCTGCGACAACAGCTGTTGGCTTCTCTTTGGCGTGAAGACATGCTGACATACATATCATGTAGTCAGCAACACCTTTTGCATGTTCAACGGCGATATCGGCTTTGGTCATTTGCTCTGCAAGTAGATTGATGAATGCTTGCTTGTTGGAAGGATTGGCAAGAAAGCTCTTCTTGGTCATGGTTACATGCACTTCTGGTGAAACCAACACTGTAGCACCTATATCATTCCCCATCCTGCGACGATGTGCTTCATCCTTTGTGCTAGATCCATGATACCCATCAAACACAACCAAAGCATGACAGTATGATTGCTTGATGTGTCGGACGTACATTTCACAGATCTCCGAGTAGCTGTCATTTTTAGGCAATGAAAATTTATGAAGCAGGCTACCACCATCAATGATGTACTGCATACTCATGTCGCAGGACGTTGCACTACTGCTCTCTGGAACAAGCTTGAGGAGATGGTGAATGATTTCCGATTTATCCCCCATCCTCATGCACACATGGTTGTCAAAGAGAGATGGTGGGAAAGAGCACATCTCATATCGGAAGAGATCTGGAAGTGGTATGTCACCATTGAAACCTGTAAGAAGAAGACGCTGATAGAGACGCTGTGAATCCATCTCAATTTGGGCACCAGAAGATGTTTTCACATGAGTAGCTGATGCCAGGGTCTTAACTTGATTCTTCTGAGAAAACTTGTATTCTGCGACAGATTGTCCAACCATGGAATCAAGGATCTTCTTTCCAACACTTTGAGCCTCATATGCATTCACAGAATCATATGCCACCAAGCCAGTTGATAGGCTTACAATCTTCTTTGATGGTTTGTTGAATACGCCACGCTCAAGGAACACTTGGAGAATCTTCTGTATATCACTCATGTCACGACGTATACTGGCTGCTGCTAATTCACGATGTCCATCAGGTGTATCCATAGATAAACCAGCTATCGCGAAAATAGACTGGCTTATATTGACACACACAGGTCTTGAGAGCAGGAAGAGAAGTCGAGTGCTGTCACTGAATCCACGCCCTTGGGTTAAGCCAACTTTGGCAAAGAAGCAAGTCAAAATGTCTCAGCCGTCGGCACCTGATCGACTACTTAAGATAATGCGATGCAATTGTGGTGGAAATTGCAACACAAGAACATGTACATGCCGCAAAAATGGGCTCCATTGCACTCCAGCTTGTGGTCAATGCAAGGGCATTACCTGTTTGAACGGTCCACCTGTGGATATCGAAGAAAATGAGGTGGAAAACGATGATGATGAAACGGGACTATAAATAAATTAATGTGTTTGAAAGTCACTTTGGAATATACACATATATATATTTATATACATATATACATACACAATATACACAATACAATAATACATATGTAAAAGATTATAGCCGGTTGTTCAGACAATTAATTTTGCTCATTTTAGGGTAATTTTAGGCCAACATTTAGATTTTTCGAGGATTTCAATATGAACACATCCTCCAATCTCTTCCAAAGTAACTTTAAATGAAAGAGCACCTCAAAATTAGTAGGATTATAAACTTTATTTGTGTTTCTATGTTGATTTTCAGCAAAGTTATACCTATTTCAATATTTTACCTTCCGCGGCGGCGGGCATCTAGGATTTTCAGTGAAAACGAGTATTTGCCATGGGTGGATTCGAGTGGACTTTTTTGTGTGGTTAGAAATACCTCCAAGGAACCCATTTCAGGTGAAATTGCTTTGTTAGCATTTTTGTCCAACCACGGCACTTTTTTGGTACTTATTTCCTGGCCTAGAAGGAGGTTAAATTTTTCAGGGAGAAAAAGGGGGATTCCGGGAGAATGTCCGCAAGTAAGGGAGGTCGGGAAAGGGAGGACAAATGAGGGAAGGAACTGGAATGGGCAGGAGTAAGATGGGGGACATGTTGGACAGTGAGAGGAACTTGACAGGGTGTGCAAAGGGTTGGGGAGGAGCGTGACATGAGATAGGAGTGTGGGAGGTTAGTATGGCCTATGCGTAAGCGTGCGAGAGCAGTCTCCCAACGTCTATTAGAGTGGTAAGGATTTGACCATGGAGAGATAGAGGGTTTGATCAGGCGAAGCTTATTGGCAGAGAAAGTGGTCCAGGTGGATTGCCAGCGGTCGAATAGGAAAGATTTAAAGGAAGGGTAGTAGTCGGAGGCTGGCAAGTTTGAGAAACGGGGGCATTGGGACATAGTGGCCGAGCGCGCCAAAGAATCAACGCGTTCGTTGCCCGAAATACCCACGTGACTCGGTACCCAGCAGAAGCAAATTGTTTTGTGGCGTATGGATAGTCGGAATAACCAGTTTGGATCTCCCGAACAAGAGGGTGAAATGAGCGATGAGATTGTATAAGAAAAATGGAATTGCGGGAATCAGTGAAGATAGTGAAGGAACAGGATGGGTAGAAAAGTATGCGTTTCAAGGCGAAGAGGATGGTGTACAATTCCGTTGTAAGAGCAGTGGATTCTGTAGGTAGTTGGTATTGATATTGAAGAGAGGGGAAGAGGACAGCAAAGCCAGAACCGGAGTGGGATTTAGAACCGTCGGTGTAGAAGTGGGTGCTAGAGGAATGAGTGGAAAGGTGTTCAAGAAAGTGAGAGCGGAGGACAATAGGAGGAATGGTAGATTTGGGAGAGGTAGTGGGGACAGAAGAACAGATATGGGGGGAAGGTATAAGCCATGGAGGGAAGGAATGAACGTAGAAAGGGAGAAGATTAAGAGTAGAAAAGAAGGAGGGGAGAGAAGGTGCGCATGCGAACAGGGAAAAGGGCGGTGGCAAAGAGGGGAGGAGGTGATCACTGTGAGGAGAGATTGAGGGACTGCAATTTTAAAGAAGGGAAATTGATGAAGGCGAGCATAGCACCGAAGGATAGGAGGGCTCGACGGCGAGAGAGGGACGGGGGCCCCTACTCAGCATAGAGGTTTTCTCAACAGGGGAGGAGCGAAAGGCCCCTAGAGCCAGAGTAGCCTAGTGGTGAACAGGGTCCAGGAGGTGAGGAGGGAGGCAAAGGCAGGGGGAATAAATATGACATTCCATAGTCAAAGTGGGAGGACCAGGACAGTTTTGGAGATGGAGGGGGTTTTTGCGGTCAGCCCCAAGACACTATGAGATAGTTTGTAGGAGGCGGAGGCGAAGAAGGGCATTTTACCCTTAAGATAGGAAGGTTTCCAGGAAAAGGCGAGAGTCAAAAGTGAGGCAAAATTTCCCCCCCCCAACAAATTTAATTACAAAAAAAGGGAGACATTTAAAATGAGACTAAAACAATGAAAAACGGGGCACGACAAAATTCTGTTTTGATTCGATGAGACTCGAATAACGAAATGAGTGGAGTTAGAATACTCAAAAGCGAAGTGAGTGAATTTGAGGGGAAAAAAAAGACTGACGCAAAAAAGTTTCCAAAAGCTCCACGTAGATTATCTCGGTACTTTCCCAGTAAACAAGAATAATATCAACCCCTGAGGACCAAAACCCAATAACCCCAAACATACAACATCATAATAGTGGGGAGTTAGCTAAAATATCCATAAAAATGTGCATTTGTGATAAAAGCTCCAAAATTGGCACACAGCAGTCAACATAAAAAATAAAAATTTCAGAATATTGACCCCACCCGAATTTCCCCCCTAGGTGTGGAGCATTTTAAAAATGGCCGCAAAAGGGCGGGTTTTTCAATTTTCTTGTGAAAAAGAGGATAATGCCATTGTGGATAAAAAAAGACAAGTTTTGTTTATTTAACCAGAAGCATATGATCGGGGAAATTTCAAAACTAGTGTAGCCCTATACCCTAAATATTTATAAATACCAATTACCCCTACATTTTGGGGTTTTAGGCTTACAAAGGGAAAAAATTTATAAAATAAAATAATTTGATAAATATGATATGAATAAATATATATAATATGAAAAATTTTTTATATAAAAAATAAAATATAGAAGTTCACAAAATCAAAGGGGCATGCTAAGAAAATTCCAAAATGTAGACAAAAAAAAACAAAATGGGACAGTAAAATATTGCATCATTAATCAGTGGGGGCCCTTTGTGTTGTGCCACCGGAATCAATGGTCTTTCAGCATCGTGATCATTCTTCCATCGCCGAGTTCAACAAGATATTAAATATCTATTGTATGTATTTACGTCAGGAAAAAAGTTAGAACCCCAGGTATGTATAAGAATCGATAAGATGAATTGTGCCCCCCAGCCGTGACAGGACGTTGTAACTAAGCTTACCCCCCGCGACAGGACACACCCCCAAAAATGGAAAATTCAAATGACAAAATCCAACCAAATTTAAAAAAAAATTCGCAACAAGGAGAATTCCTGTAGGCCCATGAAAAATTTGGGGGGGACACTTTTGCCCCAGATAGAAACAGAATTTCTCCTTCAGCGGGGTATCTTGTGGGGGCGGGCACCTCAGAAAAGCGGCGGGCCCCGTGGCACCCTTTCCTCTTGGCGATTTCTGTTCCTCTTTAACCTCTGGGAGGGACACACTCTGCCGGTCTCACACAGGCCTGGTCGGGTGATCCAGACCTCGTCCAGACCAATTTTAGTGTTTTTCGGGCTTGATAAGTGGCGTGGGGGCTTTCCCTTTCACCTCCTGAAGGCGTCACCATCGTGATGGTGGACACCTTTTTCTTCCTCCGTTTTTCAGGGGAAAAAATGGGGTTACCTCCATCCCCTGCCAACGCGTGCAGTTGCGCCACAACTTTCCTCTTCTCCCTTTTTGATTTGGTTCCAAGGGCCAGGGGCAGCCTGTCAGTGATGCTGGGGGCCTTCGCTGCCTGCAGCCTGGGGCCGGTTCAGCCTGAGTAGAGGGGACAGCCAGGGTAGTGAGGTCGAGCACCAGCTTTGGCAGTTTCTCCGCTGCAGAAGAGGGCAGGCACTCGATGGCCTTGTTTTGTACTTTGGGCGATACAGACAGTAGCCTTTAGCGCCGGGCGTTTCCGTGTGCCTTCTGAGCAGCCGTGGCCACCCATCGCACCCCCGCCCCCGTGCTGCCCCAAAGACAGCGTCTGAAATCAGCACCAGGACCTCTGGAAGTAAAATGGTCGTAAGTTTCCCGGCGATAAGGAAAAAACGGGCGCCCCGTTACTTGACTACCGCACGCCACGACCGGAGTTTGGGCGGAGGCCGGCACGGTGAGGGGGAGAGACCCCCTGATGACGTACAGCCGTGCGGGGTGTCATGCGGGGCAGGGGTATTCCGCGGGGGTGGGAGGATCCTCGTAGGTGTGTTGGAGGGCTGAGGTTTGTCATGCGGGGACAGTGTGGGGACACGATGAGTCATGGTGACTTGTGATAGCTTTTTTAACCCGGGGGCCCCTTTAACAAGAGAGGAGATAAAAGGTAGTGCTGAAAGACCCCAACCCCGCGCCGTCATCTTTGAGTGGCGGGATGGTAAAGGGGGGGCGTGGGGGGGGGTTCGAGAGCGGGGCCTTCAATGATCCCGGATGCGTCATGCTTCAATATCAATTTTTTTCAACTTTTTCCGGCGTTAACTTTTTGGCGAGGCCCGAATGGTTTGGGCCATTTTGGGTGAATGAGGGGGGTATCGGACTCCAAGCAGTATAAATATAAGATATCAGCTCCCTTTAGGAAATATGTGGCGAATATTTTATTTTCATAATATACCATAGTGATAAAAGCAACGCACGTACAGACCGCCAGGCATACGTTTCCGCCTCCTCTCCTTCGTCCCCGAAACATAACCCAATATCAATACTTTTGACTGGCCCCTGGCGATATGCTATGCCCAAGTCAATGATGTGGAATACGGGTACGAAAAAAGTTTCCCGTAAATGTGATATTGTCTGGGTTTTATGTCGCAGTGAAGGACACCCTGGGGTACTCCTCAACCGCTGCGAGATAAGAATCACCGAACTCAAAAAGCCCCCCACCCAACATGAGTACTACTCGTCGTAAATGGGTCCCGCATATCCTGGACCAACGCGGGGGGGTCAGGGACAGGCCAGCAGCCGCAGGACTCCCCCAGCCCCATTTTCAGCTCCACCCGTAGCCCAGCTTTTGCGCGGCACAGCAGGGTTTTTGCCCCAAAAAAGCACCTTGACCCCCGCTTCCATCCCTTCATAGACCACCCCCCTACGGAGCGAACCCCCCTTGGCCAGGGAAATGTCCGTCGCCCGGCTATATGTTCCTCCCGGGTTTTAAATGCGACATGCTGAGTAGGAAGCTTTTTTGTTTCCACATATCCGGCAGGGAAAAGTATCTCCTTTTTTGAGTGCAGCCCATAAAAAAGTTTAAAATCTTTTTACGAATCCTCGTTTTTCTTTTCTTCTTTTGTAATTTGCTGCGAGAACCCCCAAACTCCTTGTCTTCCTCGACATTTTTTCCCCCGTATCCCTGCTCATGGAAAGGGGTGCTCTTCTTTATGTGACGGGGGCGCCACAGCAGCCACGGAAGACCCTATCGCACACCGCCAGCCCCAAAAATGAACGCTCGGATATACGAAGAGCCACCCAAATTTCAAAACAAAAGTATATACAGGCTTCGTAATGCTGGAAAGCCTCTGTACATGCCCTCCGAACAGCGGCAACAGTTAGGATGGAGGAGGGCGGCGGCATGTCTTGTGTGAGGCGATATGGTGCCCGACATCCACCACCAGCCAGCTTTTGACATCCCGACATGGCTGCTGAACAGCGCCTCGGCCCCCACGCTGAAGGCCGCGCTTCTGAGCACCGCAGGCGCACGCAGTAAGGCGGGGCCGCTGTGACGCCTTCCTCTTGGGGGATTTGTGTTTCCCCTTTCCGCCCCCTGGGAGGGGCACCCTGCTCGGTCTCACACAGGCCTGGTCGGGTGGTCCAGAAAATTGTCCGACCAACTTCGTGTGTTCTCGTTTTGTAAGTAAAGGGGGGGCGTGTCCCTCACCGTCCGTGAAGGGGTCCCACGTGATGGGGGACCCTTTTCTTCCTCCGCTTTCAGGGGAACAGTAGGATTACCCCCATCCATGCCAACCGTGCACGCTGCGCCACATTCTTCCCCTTTCCTTGTTGATTTCAGCGTTCCAAGGGTCCCGGGGCAGCCTGTCAGTGATGCTGCGGGCCCTTTGTGCCGCAGCCTGCGCCGGTTCGGCCTGCAGCTAGAGGGGACAGCCCGGGAATCAGGTCGAAACACCAGCTCCCGGCAGTTCCCCGCTGCGAAGACGTGCAGGCATCGATGGCCTTTGTTGTACTTTGCGGCGGAAGGGCGTACGCCTTTCAGTGCCAGGCGCTTCGCGGCCTTCTAGCAGCCGTGGCACATCCCCCTTTCACCACCCGCACCGTGCTGCCTGCAAGACAGCGTCCGAAAATTTTAGCATCAGCGACTTGGAAGCTGGAGGTCGTATGTTTACGGCAATAAGGAAAGAAACAGGCGCCGCGGTCCTTGACTATCACACGCACACGATCCGGCAGCTTTGCGGAGGCGGCATTGTTGGACGCCCCCCGGAGACGCCACGGTGGACTGCGTACAACCGTGCAGCGGGCTGTCATGCGGCAGCGGGTGTATGTCCGCGGTGGTGCGGAGGATCCATTGAAGGTGTGTTGGTGCTGGGAGGTTGGTCAGTGCGGGGATCAGTTGTGGAGACACGATGCAGTCATGGCTGACTTGGTTGATAGCTTTTCAACGGCGCTCTTCAAACAAGATGAGGAGATGAAGGTAGGTGCTGAATGACCTGACCCCCGCCTTGCTGATCAATCTCTTGAGTGGCTGGATGGTAAAAAGGGAGAGGGGGGGAGTGTTCGAAGGGTGGAGCGTTAATGTGATCCAGATTCGTTGTGCTTCAATATCATTTTTCGTTCAACTTTCCGGCGTTAACTTTTCGGCGAGGCCTTGAATTTGGTTTGGGCTAATTTCAGTGAATGAGGGGCGGCGCATCCGGACCCCAAGCGGTCCGCATAGTATAAAATAGCGGCTCCTTTCAGAAATTCATGTGGCGAATTTGTATACGTAATTCACCATAGTTATAACGCAAACGCACGTCACGGGCCGCCCCCCAGGCATACGTTCCGCCTCCTCTTCCTCGCGGCTCGAAGCATCAACCCAATATCAACTCTTTGGTACTGGCCCCTGGCGATATGCATGCCGAAGTCAATGGATGTGGAAACTGGCACGAAACAGTTCCAGGAAATGTGATGTTTCTGATTTTATGTCGCAGTTGAAGGACACCCTGGCGTGGATCTCCCTCAGCAGCTGCGAGATAAGAATCACCGAACTAAAAAAGCCCTCACCGAACACTGACGTAAATACCGTCGTAAGGTGGGTCCCCGCATACTACGAGGACCAACGCGGGTGGGGACAGGGCACACGGCGAGCAGCCGCGGGACTCCGCCAGCCCCATGCAGCCCTACAGTAGAATGAGCTTCCCTTAGCAGCGGCAACCAGCAGGTCCTTCTGCCCAAAAACAGTACCTTTCACCAAACCGCTTCCATTCCTTTCATAGACACCCTCCTGACGGAAGCCGAACCCGCCTGGCCTAGGAAAGTGTCCGTCGCCTCAGGCTATATAATTCATTACCAGGCTCCATGAATACGACTTGATAACGTACGAAGTCTTTATTGCTGTCCCAGTCCGGCAGGAAATTTATTTTCGGTCTGTGCAGCCCATAAAATGTTAAAGGACTTGTTTCGAAATCCTCGTTTTCCTTTTTTTCTTCTGTAATTTGCTGCAAGTAATCCTCAAACTACTTGTCTTCATCGACATGTCCTCAGTATCCGTGCGCTAAGGCAGGGCTGCTTTCTTCACCCTGCTGGACGGGGCGCCACAGCAGCCACAGGAAGACCGCCGTCGCAACCTCCCGCCAGCCACACAATGCAATGAACGTTAGGATAGCACGAATGAGCCGCAACTTTTCAAGCAAATGTATCATTACAGGCCTCGTTTAATGCTGGAAACGCCTCTCGTACATCGCCTCTCCCAAACAGCGCAAACAAAAAACAGCATGAGGATTGGAGGAGGGCGGCACGTGCACGTATGTGTTGTGAGGCGATACGTGTCCAGGCATCCAACACCAGCCATTTTTTGTTTGTACACCGGACTTTGGCTGTGTCTGTAACAGCTGCCTCGGCATCACGCTGAGGCCGCGATATTGAGCACCTGCAGGCGCATTGCGGGGCTCATAGCGGTGGCATGCCAAACCACACACCCATCGTTACCAGGTGCACGGTGACAGAAGCCAAAAACATCATGCTGAGGTTGTACATAGGTACTCTGGATAATATCTCTTGGAAACACCTCGCTTGTTGACGTGTGGCACTCCTATGAGGATGATTTAACATTACAAAAAATGAGCTTGGGATTCTAAAACAGCATTTTGTAGTTGAGTGTCGATAACCTTGCTATCAAGGAAGATAGAAGAGCTATTGGGTCTTCCCGTACATCTTTGGACCGAAGAGCTTAGAGTTGAGGTGGTGATATCCTTGCATTGACTCTCCCTCTGACCACCTTTCCTCCATACCCTTCTGGTCTGTCTGTCTGTCTGTCTGTCTCCTATCTGTTGGCCTTTTTACCTTATAGCGTAAGGGATGAAAGCCAGAGAACTTATTCCCTCGCACATCAAAGTCTTTGCGCCAGGATGGAATGCACGTTTATACTTGATGCTTTTCTGCGCTTTTCAGGTTTCAAAGGCAATCCGAGACATGATGTTGGGATGAAGGGACGGGAAGCATGCGACCCTTCGTTCGAGGCGTGAGTAGAGCAAATAAAGCATAGCGAGACCACTTAAAGATATACTCTTTTGTATTATGAATCGGTTACTAAAAGTGCGTACTGTTAATACTCCATTGCTACTACTGACATACCACATCTTCAATGATACTATTAACCAAACTACTACGACTACTTCTGCTACTCATACTATATTCACTGCACACAACTCCTAATTAGTCCAGCCCCCCCTCCCCCGGCCAACCCGTTCCCTCTCCTGCACGCAGATGGCAGATCACCACCAAGGACGGATCGGTGCACTTCGCAATGTTTGGCTCCGCTGGAGGTGCCCGATTGACGCTTCTTTACCCTCACCACGGCAGGCACAGGGCACGGCACGGCGGGTGAGTCCCCTTGTTCTTATTGTACCTATACATGACCTAGGTAACTACAGAATGATTATTCAAGCGGGATTTTGTTCTTTTCTTTTTCCAAACCTTGATCGACTAACTCTCTGTGGAATGAGATATTTCAGTCTACCAGTAAGTGTGACGTGGTCTACTTTCCTCCTTCAAACGTCCCCTTTTGTCAAAAGAACCAAGAGAATCAGAACATATTGAGAATTAAACCAACTCTTACCTATACTAAACTCTTCTGCTTTTTGTTACATCATTGAAGCTGCATTTTGTTGTTCCTTTCGTAAATCATCCTTAATATGAGTGCCACACGTCAAAGCGAGAGAGAGAGAGAGAGAGAGAGAGAGAGAGAGAGAGAGAGAGAGAGAGAGAGAGAGAGAGAGAGAGAGAGAGAGAGAGAGAGAGAGAGAGAGAGAGAGAGAGAGAGAGGAGAGAGAGGAAGGAGAGGAGAGAGAGAGGAGAGAGAGAGAGAGAGAGAGAGAGAGAGAGAGAGAGAGAGAGAGAGAGAGAGAGAGAGTGGGGATGAGAGAAATAAATTAAATTACTCATAATCACAGACCACTTCCATACAAGGCCGGCTGCTCCTAAACCTACACAAGTATGTAAGAATTCTGAGTTCATTATTAAGCAACAATGAACCTCTGTGATGAGTGTATACCAGGCTTGGAGTCATTGTAATTGTAATTTAATTGAAATGTAATTAATTACACATTATTTGGGTAATTGAAATTGAAATCGTAATTGCATATTTTAATTTACAAGTAATTGTAATTGAACTTGTAATTTAGCTTTAAAATCACAAAGTAATTGTATTTGTAATTGTAATTGACTGTTTAGAAGCATAACAATTACAGTTACATCATACAAAATTAAAGCTATTACGTTGATATACTGAGATGAGAGAGAGGGCTCCTCACAAGGTGTGCAAGCAGTGTGTCGAGAGTTTACAGATGCGGACCAAGGGAACACGTGATAAGTTGGCATTTGGTAAACCTAGGGTTTGGCGAGAGCCAAAAGATCATTGCACAGACTGTTACTTTTGTTCAGTGAAAACTTCAGGATATAACAAGAAAAACAAATGTAAACTCGAGTATCCTAGTCATCAGCTTTACGTCCAGTGCCTCATTCAGCTGAAAGCCCAGTGCCAGTTTTCGTGCAACTACCCTCTCTTGAAGATCTGTATTAGGATGAAGAACTCAGTGACAGCAATGATGCAGATTTTGAAATTGAAGATGACTCAGTTCGTAAGGGATTCGATCAGCATGAGATGAAGTATTTGGCACGAGATTTGGGACTATCAAAAAAGGCTTTAGAACTCCTTGCATCAAGACTGAATGAGAAAAACTTGCTTGAAAAAGGAGCGAAGATATCCTACTTTCGATCCAAGAAGTGCATTTTGCAGTTTNGGCCGCCACGAAAAAGGGGTCTGGCTGGCAGGAAAACAGGGAGACAGGAGACAAAGGGCGAGCGCTAAGGGTGTTGAAGTGACAACCATCTGTCACGGTTTGGGGAGGGAAAGAGAAAAAAACAAATACGCGAAAACAACCCTCTACAGAAATGCAAAAACATCGTCGAAACCAAGAGCGTTAGGTCTATCTGTCTGACGACTGTCTGTCTGTCACAACGACTTGACACCAAGGAGCTGCAATTGGGAAAATAAAGCAAAAAACATCTTGCGCAGAATACTTCAGAACCTGAATGAAAAAATTACGAAATTCCAAAATTCCAAACATGCGTGCGTGTACAGGGAGGGGGCTGAGACGGGTTATCCTGGCATGTTATTGACGTTTACCGAGTTTTCCCCCACGTGCATAGCTTACACACACACACCCCACACACACAGACACACACACACACACACCACACACAACACATACACATACACATACCCCACACACACACACACACACCCCACACACACAAAACACACACACACCACACCACACACACACACACACACACACACACACACACACTATTTCAGCCATCCATGACTATCACCATGTCTTTTTTCTCCTCTGCCTATTCTTTCTCTCCTCCGTTCCTCCTCCTCCACCTCCTCCTCCTCAACCCTCCCCCTCCTCCTCACCTAGACACATGCTGCTAATGAAGGGGGCCACGCAGCCTCCTCCACGCTCATGCCCGGGGCTAAAAGTTTTTGATTAACATGATATGATAAAAAGTTTAGTTAACAATTTTATGTATTTTCGATATCCAAGTTTTGGTGTGTGTCGAGAGAGAGAGAAGAGAGAGAGAGGAGGAGAGAGAGAGAGGGGAGAGAGAGAGGAGAGAGAGAGAGAGAGAGAGAGAGAGAAGACGAGAGAGATGGAGGGGAGAGAGAGAGAGAGAAGGGGAGAGAAGAAGAGGAGAAGAGAGGAAAAGAGAGGAGGGGAAGAGAGAGAGAGAGGGGAGAGAGAGAGAGGAGAGAGAGAGAGAGAGAGTGGGGAGAGAGAGAGAGAGGAGAAAGGGGAAGAGGAGAGAGAGGGGAGAGAGAGGAGAGAGAGAAAAAGCCAACATTGTTTTACATTTATTCTGAAATCCCAACAGACTTGCTTTCTTTGTTTTGTTATGTGTATGTTGTGTGTACATCACAGTGCATGTGTGGTGCAGTGTGTGGGTGGTGTGTGTTGTGTGTGTTTTGTGTGTGTGTGTGTGTGTGTGTCAGTGTGTGGTGTGTGTGTGTGGGGTGTGGTGTGTGTGTGTGTTCCTACACATTAAGAACAACACATATGACGTTAATCATTCCATAATCCTTCAATCATGATGAATCCTACATACAAATTAATATTACGAACTCTTCGAACGTAGCAAAAACTAAATCGGAAAACGATGCATCCCAATAATATACATTTCCTCAATGTTTTATTTATTGACACTTCATATGATATTACTTATACGTAATCTTAAGCTACCCTTCACCCCTCCTTCACCCCTTCCTTCACCCTTCCTTCACCCTTCCTTCACCCCTCCTTCACCCCTCCTTCACCCCTTCCTTCACCCCTTCCTTCACCCCTCCTTCACCCCTTCCTTCACCCCTCCTTCACCCCTTCCTTCACCCTTCCTTCACCCCTTCCTTCACCCCTTCCTTCACCCCTCCTTCACCCCTTCCTTCACCCTTCCTTTTACCCCTTCCTTCACCCCTCCTTCACCCCTTCCTTCACTCTTCCTTCACCCCTCCTTCACCCCTCCTTTCACCCCCTCCTTCACCCCTTCCTTCACCCCTCCTTCACCCCTCCTTCACCCCTTCCTTCACCCCTCCTTCACCCCTCCTTCACCCATCCTTCACCCCTTCCTTCACTCTTCCTTCACCCCTTCCTTTACCCCTTCCTTCACTCTCCTTCACCCCTTCCTTCAACCCTTTTAACCATCCCTTTACCCCTTCCTTCACCCCTTTCCCTTTACCCCCCCTTCAACCCCTTTCCTTCACCCCTCCTTCACCCCTCCTTCCCCCCTCCTTCCCCCCTTCCCTTCCCCCCCCTTCATCCCCCTTTCCCCCACTTCACCCTTTTCAAAATAACATTATATATATATTTTATATATATTATATATATTATATAATATATTATATACATATATTTTAATATATATATTATATAATATATATTATATAATATTATATATATATAAAATATATATACATATATATATATTATAATATATATAAAAAAAAAAATATATAATATACAAAACAACTATAATATTTATTACATATTTTAGGTTGGCCATTTTGAATTTTTTTTCGGATTCTTTGGGGCCCCGGGTGGGAAATTTTCTTGTCGATACAATATACAAGGATTGTGAAAAATTTTTTCCGATCGGAAAAATTTTTATCCGTCCCGCGGCGGCCAAAGTTTCCACTATTAACCTCACGAGTTAAATGGTGACAATGATAAAAAAAACGAAATCCCACCGTGCGCGCCATCCATCCCCTTTTTTCGCGCACGGGTAAAACCCCCCGGGTGGCGCTCCACGACCTGAGAAGGTGCTGTCGCTGTTCCCGTCGCGCGGAGGGCCCCGCAAAAACGCGCTGATGAGGGCGACGCCCCTCCCCCGCAAAGTTTTTCACCACCCGTGGGTGAGGGGGCCCGACGAGCCGTGGTGTAGTCGTCCCCCCCCGACCACTCGGCCGGTCGACGTTGGGGAAATCGGCCCGGCCCCGAGGGCGGTGAGGGGGGCCCGACAGAGTTGGCGTCGCAAACGACGCCAGGGAGCGCGCTCCACCGTCGAGGGCGACGTCGGCGCGGCGAGGCGGGTTCTTCCCCCCCACCCGCTGCGATGGCGCGACGATGGCCCGCTTCCCCTCGCCACCGTCGCCTCGCGAAGAGGAGAGGCCGACGAGCTCCTCGGAGACGTACCACATGTGCCGGGCCACATTTGCCCGATGCCCGCCCGATCTCCTTGTGGGATGGGCGGGGGGGCTTTGAGGAGGGCGGGGTCCTTTCCCGGGGGCCAGGTCGAGCAGGGGGCGGACATCCAGGTTCCCCGTACGGTGGACGATAAACGTCGTAAACCCGGATCAGCTCCCTCTTCTCGGTTTGGGTGAGCGCAAACTCTCGCGGAAGAGGGTGATCTTGAGGTGAGATCCCCTTTTTGGCCCATCCATCGAGCACGGTGGTAGGCCCCGGGCCTTCCCGGATTTTCGCCTCAACCCACCGCCCAAAGTGATGGGGGCCCTTGCACCTCTCGCGGTGTGTCGCGCGGCTGCTTCTCTTCGAAACGCGTGGCAGGTGGCGATTTTTTGTCGGCGCCGTCGAGGGGGGTCGTCGGCGGTTTGACACCCTGGTTCGCACGGCCCACCATTTCACAAACCGGGTTTGAACAGCTGGATCTCGGGGCCGGAAAAGGGGCCGAAGCAAGGGTGAATGCTGCGCCCCCACTAGCTCGAGCACGGGGGCCCGGGCAAGCGAATGGAGCAGACCGTTTGACGTGTTAATTATGGGGCGCACGCGCCCCCCTTGACCCGGTATGTGATGTTGTGTCGAAGAATGCCGATGAGTTGTCGACAAAGGCCCCACTCCTTCGCAGCGTCGTAGACCGCCTGCCCGGTCAGCACCCCGCCCCGCCGCGATTTTTCGGCACCTCAACACTTCTGGTGCCGCACCGGAACCGGGAGGAAATCGCCCCGCGATTCCCTCACCCCCATCCCCTCACAATTTTTTCCGCCCCCGTTTTAGATGAGCGGACCCCCGGGAAAATTCACGGTTCTCCCGCCTTGCTCCTTACCTCTTCTCCCGCGCGTCCCCCGGGGGCCCGCCGCAGGGTGTTCGAGCGGGAGTGGCGTCGGCCCCGTGGACAGTGGTGAAAAGATGAACTGGGGTGCGGCCGAGTCCTTGTGCGGCCAACGCAGCGGCGACAGCCGGCGTCATGATCGGCGGCGGCGAGTTTGGGGGGGAACGGGGCCGATTGACGGATATTCCTCCGCCGGAACGAAGTCCGCGTCCGTCCGCGTCAACCCCCGTTCTTTTCTTCGTCGCCTGCACCCAACCGATGGCTGCGGGGCAGTCGTGGCACGCTCCGGTGGCTCGACCCCTTTAGCACGCCGCGCTCCAGACGCCGTCGCTCTCTGTCGGCCAAGGATTGGGCACTTTGAAAAATTTAACGGGGTTCCATCCCGGGCACGCTGGCCAGCAGGGAAAGCCGACCTCGTCCACCGTGATGAGGTCGAAGGGTCCGCGTTCCCGAGTCGAAAAGCGTAAACAGCGCCATGAGAAATCCGGCGATTCTCGACGTCAAATGAAAGGATTAGCTCGTCGTAGGTGATCGTTTAAAAAAATTTATTCCAAACCTAAATAAAATTTTCCCCAACCAACTTAGTTCATTTATTAAGTAATAAAAACAAAAAAAAATTATTATATTTTGGGGCGATAAAAAATAGTATGTGAAAGGTTTAGACCCGTGACTTATTGGAAATAAAATTTACATAATGTTAATATAGAATTTAGTAAATTAATTAAAAGCCAATACACACCCCCCTATACATTTATACATCTATAAAATTTTGTCAATGCCAAAAAAAAAAAATTTTAAAAAATTACATAAAGGGGAAAAACAATTATATTTTCCAACTCCGTCATCTCTAGAAGTTAAAGTTTTAAGTTGAGTATAGGTCGGACGGACGGACTAGCGGGCCCCAGCCCTTTTGGAGCGGGAAATTTTTAATTTTTTATGAGGTGAAATTTCAGTTGTTTTTTTTAATGAAGGTAAAAGATGAGCTTCTGATATTTCGGATCTATTCAGAGTATCGTTCGGGGAACATCCGCCTAGCCACGCCAGCATGGCGAAGGGGAGGTTTTAAAAGTCATGGCAAAATTTGGGCAAAATAATATATTTTATTAAGGGTTTTTGCGAAAATTTAATTTGTTTAACTGTTTATTTTTCTTTCTTCAGGCTCCCCTTCTTTACCGATCCAAGTTCGGCCATGATGCGTACAGCCCGGGGGATCCCCTCACACAGCGGCTTTTTCTGGTGGGGGTCCGTGCTTTTCCCAACCAGCCACCTCCCGGTACGAGGGAAGCCGCTTTTTTCACCACTTCCGCTGCACACGGACGAAGTGGAAAAGCGCCCTAGCACTTTCCCGTTTTTTGGGAAGTGTTTCCCCCCGCGGGGTTCAGTTTTGGGCTGCCAAAAAACCACACTTCGGTGGTGAGCGTGAAAAGTGCTGCGTTGCAGCGGCCATCCCGAAACGCAGGCACAAAAAACGATAACGCGGCGCCAAAGTTGGGAGGGGGGACTCCCAAAACCCTCACACCCCAAGCGCTGAAGGGGGAAAATGGGGCCCCTGGCAGTTGGGGTGGGCAGCGTAGTCCCGCTTTAGACTAATGCAGTCCTTCTTAAAAACACTTTTAATTGCACTGAAAGATGAAAAAGATTAACCAAAAACAATTATGAGTAGAAAGGGACAATTTTATTCCCTAATCCCTATCTCAGTTCCCATTTTTTTCCCAAAAATTTTTTTAAATAGTGAAAAATTTTGGCCGCACTGCGGGACGGGACAATATCATCCGACGGAAAAGAAATTTTGCACAAACCTTTTGCCATAGTTCGACAAGAATTCCGACCCGGGCCCGACGAATCCCACAAACTTTTTTTTTTTTCCCGTAAATGTGGACCACCCTAAAATATATACATATGCATATAACATAAAATTTTATAAACAATACTTATAACATATATCCATAATATATATTATTATATATTTTAATATATATATTAAAATATTTCAAAATAAAATATGCATATAACATACTATATATAAACAAACATTAAACATATATCCTATAATAATATAATATATATATAATATTATATATATTATATTATATATATGGATATATGTATATATGGATATGTTTATATAAGATGTATATATGCTATGTATAAAAGTATATAAATTTTTATATATATATATATATAATATATATAAATAATATAGATATATATTTTTAATATATATAATATTATATATATATATAATATATTTTATAAACATTTACAAATAATATATAATATATAATATATAAAATATATATATATATATATCATAATATATATATTAATAATATATAAAATATATATATATATAATTTTATATATATATATATATTATATATATATATATATAATATATAAATAAAAATAATATATATATATATAAAATAAATATATATATATATAATATATATTTTATATATATAATATATATATATATTTTTATATGTATACACCATGGCAATATACATACATACCATATAATAACATATACATATTTATATACATACACATATATATCCCTATCTATATATAATATATATATATATATATATATTATAATATATATAATATAGATATATTTTAATATGTATATATATTATATATATATATATATATACTAAAATATAAAATATAATATAATATATATATACATATATTATAATATATTTTATCATATATATATAATATATATATGTACATATATAAAAATTAGAGTCTCTCTCTTCTCTCTCCCCTTCTCTCTCTCCCTCCCCTTCTCTTTTTAACATATCATTACCTTTTGTATGACGGGAAAAAAACCGTCAGTAATATCAACCACATTCATGCTTACAGAGTTAGTTTTTCGTTAATATGAACATTCACTCTTAGGCATTTGATAATTAGCTAGTTATTAGATTTATATACTTTTGGGAGTGTTCTATCAACCTTGAACTATGATTCGCAGGGAACAGTGTATTATAAGTCTAAGATTTTAGTATTAAATATTGTTTATTAGGTATTATTAAGTATTAATAGTATGGGGTAGAGAGTTAAAGTGTGGGTAACATAAAAAACTTTTTACAGCTGTTGTATAACAGAAGCAGTGTTAGCCAGTAGCAGCACATTTACCGCTCGCCTACCCACACAGAACAGCATCACAAAATCACTTTAACTCTTAATGTGTGTGTGTGTGGGGGGGTGTGGTGGTGGTGGTGGTGGTGGTGTAGCAAGCTGAGTATACTATGAAGACATAAAGAAATAAAAGAGAATAAGAGAAAGAAGAAAGACTAGAGAAAGAAATAAGAAAAAACAAAGAGAAGAAGAAGAATAAGAAATATAAGAGAAAAAAAGTAAGAGTGGAAAGAAAGAAGCGGGAAGAAAGAAAGAAAGAAAGAAAGAAGAAGAAAATGAAAGAAAAGAATAAAAAACAAAGAGAACGAACAAAAAAAAAAAGAAAGAAAAGAAAAAAAAGAAAAAAATACAGGGGAGACGTACAGGGGGAAATAGTNTTTTAAAAATATATTATAAAATATATATATATTTTTTATATATAAAATAATATATTTTAAAATTTATTATATTTTTAAAAAATTATTTTATTAAAATATATAAAATTTTATATATATATATATATATATATATATATATAATATATATATATAATATATATATATTACATATATATATATCCCTAATATATATGCATATATATATATACCTATATATACTATATATTATATATACATTTTACCTATATATAATATATAATATAAAATATATAATATAATATAATATATAATAAAATATAAAAAATATAATATATATAGAAATATATATATATTATATAATATATATATATATATATATATATATATATATATATATATATATATATATATATATATATATAATAATATATATATAAAATATATTATAATATATATACAATATAAAATATAATATTTATACCTATATATATATATATACCTTATATATAATATATATATATATATATATTATACATATATATATATTAGGGTGCCAATAGCGCATATGGGTAAATTTAAAACTTTATTTTTGAACGGCCCTTGGTGGGATACTGTGCAGTAATGAGAAAACCTCTCATGCAAAATTTGAAGCGAATCGGTTTATATTTGGCGGTAGCGCAAGTGAATTGAAACCCGTACTCTGTGTACTATGTGATTACACCTGTACCGAAGTCTGAAAGGCTAGGGTTCTAAATCACCCATTTCTTTTTCAGAATGGCTCATTCACGCGCAGCTACGACTGTTTGGCTGGTGGGACAGCCAAACCCCGACCCCATCCTCGGAGCCAAACTCCCCTCTCTGGGCGATGTGCTCAAGCGGGCTTTCTACTTCCACAACGTGGAAAAGAAAACCGTCGCCACTAGCGCCGCGGCCACTGTCCAAGAGGTGCTAAGGTTCTGGGAGACCGCCAGGATCCCAACGATGACGGCAAAAAGCGCCGTTCGCAAGGTGGAGGTCTTGTTCACGGAGACTGGAAGGCGCTCGTGAAGAGCAAGGGAAGAGCGACGAACAAGACGGAGGAGGAAGTTTCAAGAGGTCCTCTGCGACCTCTTCGACGTCGCCTACGCCGACGCGATGACCCTGACGACGATCCCGGCTGATCGCGAGTTCCTAGCGGCGCAATGAGATAAGGGTCGCCGAGGGATCATGCAGGGAGCTGACAGGGTGCTGGAGCGCCGAGTTCAGCGCCAGGAGATGACAGTGGCGGCAGAGAAGCGATCACGAGAAACCTCGACGTCGCAGCTGGACGAATGCGCGGTGCTCGCGTCCTCCTCCTCCTCCTCTGTTGAGTCCAGTCCGGCACGCGGCGGGGCGGCTGCTCCCGCTGAGCCGCCCGGTGCAAGCCTCCAAAAGCGACGGGGTGCGGGGGTCACAGGTCGTGCTCTCCCAGGGGGTTAGCGAGCGCCCTCGACCGGACCGGCGTGAGCGACCGCAAAGCGCTCCGCATCGTCGCGGCGACCGCCAGTAGCCTCGGCCACAATCCTCAGGAGCTGATCCTGAATGCCAAAAGCATCCAGCAG
>JACEEZ010010391.1:240000-242500 GCA_016584305.1 Chionoecetes opilio | reverse complement strand
AGGGCGACCGTCAACCTCCCGAACGGATGAAAACATCACGAAAATTCATGAACTGATCTTGGAGGATCGTCGCCGATCAATTGACGAACTTGTTGATTTGACTGGTGTGTCCTGGAGCTCCTGCCAACGAATTTTGAATGAGGAATTGGGGATGAAAAGAGTTGCAGCGAAATTGGTGCCTCGCTAGCTCACGGACGATCAAAAGCAGTCACGAATGAATGCGTGTCGTGAACTGAAGGAACAGTTGGAAGTTGATCCATACCTTTTTTCGAAGGTCATCACTGGTGAGGAAAGCTGGTGCTACGGCTACGACCCGGAAACGAAACAGCAGTCAAGTCAATGGAAGCATCCAACGTCACCACGACCCAAAAAAGAGCGCCAAGTGAAGTCCAATGTCAAGACGATGTTGATTTGTTTCTTCGATGCGAGAGGAATTGTCCACAAAGAATTTGGTCCTCCTGGTCAAACTGTTCACCAGACTTTTTACTTGGCAGTTCTGAAGCGTTTGCGAGACGCAGTGAGACGAAAACGCCCCGACCTGTGGCAAAGGGGAGAGTGGTGGTTGCATCACGACAATGCGCTAGCGCACACCGCCTTGAGTGTGAGACAGTTTCTCACAAAAAATGGCATGATCCCACTTACCCACCCTCCCTTTTCACCCGATCTTGCTCCCTGCGATTTTTTTGTTCCTCCGAATGAAGAAAGTCCTCAAAGGAAAACGTTTTGCAGACGTGGAAGAGGTTAAGAAGAAAACGACGGAGTCGTTAAAAGGCATATCTTTGCTAGAGTTCCAGAATTGTTTTGTACAGTGGAAAACACGTCTGGACCGGTGCATTGCTTCACATGGAGAATACTTTGAAGGTGATAAAAGTGTAAACATGTAAAAATATTTGAATACAAGTATATGACAGAATTCCGGTTTTTTTTGGGGTCCCCCCTCGTATGTAGCCTATATGGCTACTGGGCGTGCAAGCGTGGTGGTGACTCTTTTCTCAGTCAGATTATGTAGCTACCTGTACTTTTTTGTGAGTAATGTATTAAAGCCTAGGAATGAATAAAATAATCATTGTTTTGTTTTAAACTGAAAATAGATATAAAAAAATAATCATAAATTATGAATATTGTGTTCTCTAATGCAGTTTGCACATTCTAGAAATCTCGCGACCCCCCAGAAGACTTTCGCGACCCCTCGAGGGGTCGCGACCCCCAGTTTGTAAACCCCTCGTATAGAGTATGATGTAACGCATAATATATATATATATATATATATATATATATATATATATTATATATATTATATATATATATATATATATATATATATATGTATATATATGTATTATGATGTAACGGATAGTAGTATGATGTGACACATTATGTTATGACGGTGTAAAGCCTGAATTCAATGAAATAAAAGTCATTTAGTGAATACATTATTTTACTTAAGGTTGAATTTATCGGTCGAATTTATCTGACAATACGATTAATCTGGTGGCTCGGTGCGATAATGTGGGCTACAATAGTTCCACCCCTGCACCGGTCCCTTCGCCCTAAAGGTCTCACGGCCTAAACGTCTCACGGCCTAAAGGTCCCTGGGGCATAAACATCTCACGGCCTAAACGTCTTTCGGTCCAAACGTCTCACGGCCTAAACGTCTTTCGGCCTAAACGTCTCACGGCCTAAACGTCTCACGGCCTAAACGTCTCACGGCCTAAAGGTCCCTGGGGCATAAACATCTCACGGCCTAAACGTCTCACGGCCTAAACGTCTCACGGCCTAAACGTCTTTCGGCCTAAACATCTCACGGCCTAAACGTCTTACGGCCTAAACGTCTTTCGGCCTAAACATCTCACGGCCTAAACGTCTCACGGCCTAAAGGTCCCTGGGGCATAAACGTCTCACGGCCTAAACGTCTTTCGGCCTAAACATCTCACGGCCTAAACATCTCACGGCCTAAACGTCTTTCGGCCTAAACATCTCACAGCCTAAACGTCTTTCGGCATAAACATCTCACGGCCTAAACGTCTTACGGCCTAAACGTCTCACGGCCTAAAGGTCCCTGGGGCCTAAACGTCCCTGGGGCCTAAACGTCTCACGGCCTAAACGTCTCACGGCCTAAAGGTCCCTGGGGCCTAAACGTCCTGGGGCCTAAACGTCTCACGGCCTAAACGTTTCACGGCCTAAACGTCTCACGGCCTAAACGTCTCACGGCCTAAACGTCTCACGGCCTAAACGTCTCACGGCCTAAACGTCTCACGGCCTAAACGTCTCACGGCCTAAACATCTCACGGCCTAAACGTCTCACGGCCTAAAGGTCCCTGGGGCCTAAACGTCTTACGGCCTAAACGTCTCACGGCCTAAACGTCTCACGGCCTAAACGTCTCACGGCCTAAACGTCTTACGGCCGAAATGGTTCACGGCTGAAAAAAATACGGACGAATCGACCCGAACTCCTATCAATTACCCTCGTTGAACACTTAATGGAGGAAGTGACAGGTGT
>JACEEZ010010391.1:212500-235000 GCA_016584305.1 Chionoecetes opilio | reverse complement strand
AAAATTAACGTGCTAAGAGAAAAAGTGGCGAGCGACCAATGCCCTGCCAGATCAATCTTACACTCTGATTATTTTCTAACTTGCAAGAACTATGAAAAATTTAAGAAAGGCGTTCGTAACTACTTTTGCAACGACGTCCAAGTTGGGCCCTATGTCCTCTCTTTTTAAATTGTCTTCTGTCTTTCGAGACAGGGTACCGTCCCATAATGTATATGACGCCTTGATGCATGCGTCATCGACTAGGGCAGGAATTGTGGATGTATTTGCCAACTCACAATGGGTTGATGCAGACAGTAAAATGACACTGGAGTCAGTAGGTACTCTTATATCTTACATACACTTCCTTACAATGCTTTCTCCTGCTGCCTACCATAAATTTCAAGGTTCCCAGTTACTGCCAACTGAGTCATTGTGGGAACATGCACAAGAGTTTTTATCCACCAAAGAAACAATTGATGACCAGGTCATTCGTATGGCTATGAATACTGACCGTCAGAGGTCACCTGTCTTTTCCCATTCGGGTGCTCAACAAACACCTGTCTTTCCCAACCGCTCAAAACAAGGTCTAAAGTCCAGGCTTTCTTACCGGCTTCGTTCTCCATCTGTGAACAGTAGAAGAAATTACTCGCAACACCGTCGGAATATGCGTTCGCTGAGTAGAGAGCGGGATCAGTATCGCGGTCAGTCATGGGTACCAAATAACTACAGGTACCAGAACTATTTCTGCTCCTTTTGCAACATTTCTGGTCACACACTATCTCATTGTAGAGTGGTGAACAGCACAAAGTACTGTAACTTTCATCAATCCAGGACACACGACACTCATGAGTGCGTTAAGCTGCAGCAACAGCAGCAGCAGCAACCGGCGCACCCTCCGCGGGACGGTCAGCGCGTGCACCAGAACACCCCGACGTAAACCGGGTGTCTCATAAGTGCACCCAAAATATTTCCATATCACATATTTTGCCAGAATTTACAGTAGATAAGAAATATTTTCCTTTACCCATGCCAGACAAGGTTAGACCTATCATTACAGCTCCTCTTACTAAACAAGCATTGGCAGGGTACCTTAGAAGTGACATTACGTCAGAAAATGACGATTTAGCCGAGGTATTAATAGGAAACATTACATTATACGAAGTCCTCACTGTGCCTGTCATACACAAGAACGAGCAATTTAAAACTGCTTTCATGGACACAGGTGCAGGAGCCAATATCATGGACATAGATACGCTGTCTGCGTTACGAAAACAGTCAAAATCTGTCCTTTTCTTAGAACCTCCATCAATCAGACTGACAGGTTTGGATAATAAGAAATTTCCTGTCATTGGTAAAGTATGGCTTCACTTAACTTTTGAGGAATTCGGCCCTGCAACTCATATAAGTTTCCATATATCGCAGGGATTATCATTCCCTGCTGACCTCCTGATAGGTATTTCAAACATGAGAGAGGAATGCATAGAAGTTTGTCCACACTTACACGGGATTAGGTATTTTGGAACATTTATACCAGAGATCAAAAATCCTTCACCAGTGCTTACATTTAATTCTGCAATAGTACAAGCTACTGAAATTAACGTAAATGAAATAACTAGCGTGCCCGAGCGGCCATCAGCTGTGACAGCTCACGTTGAAATAACTTCGCCGTGTAACACTAAACCTGATTCCTGTTCAACCCCTACGGTTCTCTGTCCTTCACAAGATTCTAAGACGTTTCGTGGCTGTCTAGTGGGAGAAGTCTCTCTAAACGGTCGCGAATCTGTTTTGGTTTCTTTGAAACTTGCAGGTGTGAATGATGAAGGCGAGGCTATATGTTTGAGTGAATCAGTACGTGTGAATTCAATTTTCATGGAATCAGCGTTGTGCAGTGTTAATACCAAGGGCATTGCTAAAATGTACATTCATAATAAGTCACCGTGCACTCTAAAGCTGCACATAGGAACGTACTTGGCTGATTTTGTAATCACCCCATCTGCAGTGGGTCTGATTGCGACTATAAGATGTTGTATTGGTAGTTACTTATCTGGTCTGAGTTAAAATGGTACTTTAAGTTTATACACATTTATTGGTTATGTCAGTAAAGGAACACTGAATATTACAACCAGAATATAATGAACCAGCCGGCGAAGGAGCTCTGCGAGAGATGCGTGTTGATGGTCCTTGTTCTGAGAGCTTGTGATCTCTCCTCCCTGGCTTCTGTTCTTTTCTATCCTCGTTGGAAGTGTTGTTGTCTCTTTGTTGACTCTTGAATAATGGATAACACTGCACAATGCTGATTCCATACAACAGCCCTTTGGCCCACTTGGATCAAGCGTTGTAAATACAAGCAGACATGGTTCCACGACGAAAGATAGCAGGAAAACTATAAGTATAATTATATATATATATATATATCACATATATATAATTATATGTTATAAGATTTCTAAAAATACAATGGTTCCTTTGATGTTAATTACATCAAAATATCTGTATAGAAACTATAATACTATAGGTTACACTTCTATTGATAATAGTTTTAATCTAATAGTACATAGTTATGCATGTAATTATATTTGTTTGAAGTGATAAACTGACTGACATTGCTCGGGACGCTAAATAATTTGTCCCCAAATTAGGTATACAAGGAGGAGCGTGATAAGAAAAAGCTTAAAAATTCTATCAAACCCAAAAAAAAAACATATCTATTACAATACTACAAAAAAAAAACTCAAACTTATCAAAGCATGAAATTAAAAAATTCCTAAAAAAACATGTAAAAGATATTTTTAATATAATAACATCTATGACAGAGACTCGCGACCTGTACTATGCCTTCATTTTCCAATAAAATACGTCTATTGGCATTGACAATAAAAAAAATAAAATGGGTTGACTAAGTATAGGAACAGGGGAAGGGACATTGTTAATAAAGAATGGAGGGTTATAGAGCGTAGGCCCCCCACCCGGGTAGCGAGTCTTTAAATTACGCTAAAATTTAAATTTTTCTAGAAGTGATTTTGACAGTTGCGAGTAAAAAACAGGGGCAGGGAAATTTGGGTGCAGTTTGAAAAAAAAAATATTTTAGGAGCCCTTGGTGATGTCTACGGGGAAGTGTAATTACCAAGGGGGCGTCGACTGGCCGAGTCATGAGTCAAAAAGCGTCTTTCCCCATACATTTACGGTAAACATCGGACGGGGAACGTCCCGGGTGGATTCTAGAAAATAAAAAACCCCAAGGTAAACTGGTGAGTGACTTAGGTCCTAAAAAGGACTGAAAGAAAAAAAACTGGGAACGGAAGCATTCCGTATTAAGGAAAATCTACATGACCGTAGAGGCATCTAGAATTTGTGAAAAAAAGGCGGGCATGGGGTTAAAATGATAATAACGCATGACTTCTCCCAAACCTAGAAGATGTGAAAACATGCATTAATTCCTGGAGATTAGAAATGACGCTTAGGTAAGTCTACAGTAAACAAGAACCATTCTTTACTTTTGGGGGGGGCAAAATTTAAAAAACAGTAAAACAATAATGTGATTTAAAGGGAAATTGCCCCCAAATCCCATCGGGAAAAGAGCCCCCAAAAATGGTAAAAATTCCAATTTGTCAAAGGAAACAGCGGAATTAAAGAAAAAGTTGGTCCGTGCCCGGTTTAATGGCATCCCAATTGTCGTGGCGTAAACAGATTTTCGCTCACAATTCCCTGCGAGCTTAAAGGGAAACTTGAAAACTTATGAACATCACTTGCCAGATCACAAAAAACAGACTTAACGCTTGTTTTTCGTAGCCAACGTTAACAATTCCAATAGTTTGACTGCTCATAGGGAAAGCTGGTTAGTGATGCACCGCGTTAACCTTAATGTTTTTTTTCTGGGTGGGGGCCAAAAATTTTCTTTTGTTTACTTTCTGTTTAAAGAGCCCCGCCGGGGTCATAAGGGTCTTTTAAACCTGACCATTATTCCTAGGTTTTTTTAAACTCTGTTCCGTAGCCAGACTAAAATACCCCCCAAGAATGACCCCTCCGAGGTCAAACATCCCCTTTCCTAAAGGGGCTTCCCGGGATAGGACGGGCTCGGACGGGAAAATTTTCAAAAGTTTACGCAAGAGTTTGGGCATACCCCAAATTCCATGAAAGCACGCTACTTTGGCCAATTGGGTAACAATACCACAGGAGAAAACCACTGGAACGGATCCCGCACGCGCAGAACATTTGCACTTTCCCAAGCGATTTTTTAACATATAACTTCGCTTTTAAAACACTTTCCCAAAGAGGCATATCACATAAAACCCATTTTTCTAAATGAAACTTTTCCTTGCTTCTGAGCAGGCTTTTGGCAGACAGTCACATACAATTTGTCACCCTCCAAAGATTAAACCATTTGGGAAGCATTGCAGGAGTTAACACAACAATGCGCCCAGCGCGATGGAGTGACTCTTCTACAAAGAAAACACATACATTAGAAAATCTAAATCAATTGATGATATAAAAATGGAAGAAAGGGTATGGAAGGGAATGACATTACTGCCGCTGCGTGTATGACCCAGTTTGTGACGTAATTTTTGAGCTGTGAGTTGTCTCACAACAGGGTGTTCCTGTGTAAAACTTTGGGGTTTGGGAAAATTTTCATTTACCCAAAATCCCTGCTAGCCCCCTTAACCTTTTCTATAATGGCTGTCTTTGCATGACTTAAAAAAGTGTTGTTTGTTATTTTGTGCCCTTTCATGGCAATCCCCTGTAAGGCCCTTCAAATTTGGATCAAACTTTGACGTAAATTTTTGCACCTAAAAAATATCTACATATATAAAAATTGGCTTTCTGCGTGTAGGGCGTTGGTTTTAAATCATGTCTTCCCTTTGGGACAAGTCAATAGCGTCTGTTAAGTGTATATTTTTCTAAAATCACTATCAAACCCGTAAAATCTCAAAATTAATTTTGGCTGTGAACCTTGTCTAGGAGTGTAAGTATCTTTTGTTTTGCCCAAAGACACGAAATTGGGTTTTTCCCAAAAATAGATTGGTAAAAGATTTAAAGGGGAACATTGGGCTCCACCCCCAAAATTAAACTGTAGGGTTGTGCCAAAGACTTAAATAGTTGAATATTTTCCCTATTTGTCTTTCGACCATGCTTGCGCTGGGGTGAAAACAAATTTAAAAGTACATTTATTTTGGTAAAGATTTTGAAAATTTCAGTTAGAATTTTTTTTTAAACTGGGGTCCCCATTATTCGAGAGCAATGTGGGGGTGAATAAACTTAAAAAAAACTTCATCCGAAGTGCTTTTGCAACCGGAGCCGCTTTTTTTTCGGGGGTACCAACACCGAAAATCTTGAAAATGATCTAGGGCTTTTAATAAGTATTTGAAACTAACGTTAGTGGGAGTTTTAAAAAGTCTATGGCTTTTGCTCCCAAGGTCCTTTGGTGTAGGAAAGGTACATAGGGGCAGGTTTTCCAAACAAACCCCTTTGTTTCAGCGAGGACGGACATTTATCTATGTGCGCAAAATTCACGGGGCATGAATGGCCAAAAGTATTCTAAAAGTGCTTGATGCAAAATCTTCTTTCCCCGGGTGACCCGCAAGGCTAAATCAGCAAAGGAAAGAAATCTTGGTATAAGGGAGCGGTACTATCGCTGGGTAACCGGCTTTCGGTTCCTGTCTTTCGTGAGATATTATACGAAACCAAAAGTTGTTTTTAAACCCGAACCGGTAAGTGGGACGGTAAATTAGGGAATTTGGGGGATCATCCCCCGACTCCAAGTAGTAAATGATGGAGCACGAAGGAATCAATCGCTGTTCCCCTTCAATGTTGGGAATAACGATTGATTTTCATGTTTTGGGGTTTATGGGTTGCAGTTTTCAAACGCAAATTCCGTGACAATGAAACACCACAAAAATACAATGAAACACCACAAAATTTTCTTTGCCTGGCAAAACTCAAATTTTGGGGGGAAGTCTAGTTTGTCAGGCGCCAAGGCTAATTTTCCTGACAATTTTTTGGAATTGAAAAATTCTATATGGTGATGGTCTGTTTTTTAAAAAGAACGTCATACCCTAAATGACAGATTTTAAATGCTTTAAAACCCCACTACCGCCAGAGTTCCTTATGGGTTGTTGAATATTACGCTCTGCGGGATTAAAAGTTCTGCTGGCAAAACAATACGCCTTTTCCTCTGTCACCCCGCTCAGAACAGCCCCAAGGGCCCTTCCGATGCATCAGGAAGAGTGTAAACTGCTGTATAAACAGGGGGAAGAAAGGGGGGTCACACAACAATGCCTTTAATTTACAAAAGCTTGCTCTGTGGAGATTCCCATAAAATTTTACATCTTTTTTTAAAAGGGTGTGATAGTGGGCTTGCAACTCGGAGTAATCCATGAAAATTTTCTGTAAAAAACCATGAGGCCCAAAAAACTTTTCAGGGCTTTACATTTGTTGGTGTTTGGAAATTCATCATAGCTCAACCTTTGAGTTGTAGTAACAAAAATTTTCATCCAAAAAAAAAGACCCAAAAAAGAATTTTTTTTCATGAATGAAAATTTTTTAAAGTTTTACCTTTAAATTAGATCTTTAAAGGGAGAAAGTACTTTTTTAGTGTTCGTAAAGGGGAGGGGTATCAGGGGGCAATAAATATTCATCCGAAATGCAAAAAATGTATCTCCCATATTTTTGAGAAAATGGTTTTTATTAGATACGAAAAAGCTAGTGGGGGCACCCGCTTTCCAAATGGGAGCTTTTTTTAAAAACGTAAGGCCTGAAGGAGTATGAAAGCTGTGGGTCCTTTGATATTTCATCTAAGGGACCTGCCCGTATCCACTGACAAGGTCCCCCTGTTGAGAACACTTTCTTTTTAGGGCCCCCATGGGGCATAGAATATCCTGCAATACAGGCAGAGGTACCTGGTTTTCTTGACAAAAATTATTTTTGGCGCCATAGTCAAAAGACCGGGCGCATTCGCCTGTTTTCTTTGGGGGTTAAATAAATAAAAATTCCCAAGGGGTGGTGGATGTTCAATAACATTATCCTTAAAAATTTGTTTAACCATGTCCAGTAAAAACCCCTTTGTGATGGGGGGAACCTATATGCTGGGAAAGTAGATAGGTTGTGTATCAGGGAGCAAAGGAATGTGATGTAATGAGGGTTTTTCGTGCCAAAGAAACACCTTTTATGGCAATTGTGTCATGATTTCCCTTTTCCTGCAATAGTGCTTGCTTTGACTCTGGAAAAACCCTATCCTTTTAAGGGAAGGACTGAGTGCTTCCTGTACACACTGTGCATGATTGGGAGGGTACCATTTTTAAAAATGGGAACTACCGGGAAGTCGCAATCAATCCCCTGCGATGGGTGATTACAAATTAGCCAAGTACATTCCTTGGCAGCTTTTGAGTGCACGGGGACTTTTTATGAAAGACATTTTAGCAATGCCCTTGGGTTTAACACGCACAACGCTGATTCTATGAAATTTAATTTACACTATTGATTCACTCAAAAAATATAGCCTCGCCTTTAATTCGAGTTTTGTGTTGGGTATCTACGAGTTATGTGTTGGTCCCCAGGCTCCCACCGAAACACCCAAAAGTTCTCTGCTTTTGAACTTTGGAAGGTCCAAAGGTTGAAATTGCAGGTTTTTGGGACAGAGACCAGGAGCTGCCCGCTGGACATGGTATAGTAAAGCCCGGGGGGGTAGCAAAAGGGGATCGACCACACCCCGTTACATTTTGGAGGATCCTCCGAACTGCAGGGGTTTCCGGGGTGCTGAGTTTTTGGAAAAGATCACAGACTTTTTGTTGCTACCTTAAGCTTCATGTCAAATCCAGAAGAAACCAAGAGTAAACCCTACTCTGTTTTTATCTTGAGAAACGAAGGACTTGACATTTTTTTCATGAGTATGGGTGGGAGTCTAAAAACGGTTTTATGTGCTCGGTGCTCTGGGACCCTTAGAAATGTGGGGTAACCCAAACGTGAAACTCAAGCTGCCAAAGGGGTGTATTGGGGAGCGCCCGGGGCAAGACGTGGTTTTGTCTCGACAAGCCTGGGGAAAATCGGGAATCGCGCTGCAGGGTGGGTGGGAAACCGGGGCAGCACAGGGCTCGTCACGCCGGGCTAGAAACCCTCCTGGGGAGAGACAAAGGAAAGGTATGTCAGGGGGTCTCGCTGAGGATGTCGAAGGTCATTTGAACGCTAATGACCTCCGACCCGCCTACCGAGCCTGAAAAACTCCGTTCCAAGTCTCCTTCTCGGGCAGTGCTATTCGAACAGCAGATGGGGGCTTCGTGTCGGACATGGAGGGGAATGCTCGTTGGGCTAGTACTTTGGGGATTGTTTCCCGGGGGGCCCCCAACTGAGAGCTAAACACCACTGGATTTCAGGCGGGATGCCCATCCTCCCCCCGACGAAAACGCACCCCCTTTGACGAAGTCAGAAGGCTGTAGCAAAGTTGAGGGTGGAAGGCAGCTGGGGTTTGAATACGTGCGGAGCTCCTAAAAAACTGGGGGGGGAGGCCATGCCCGGGGTTTCATGCTGTCTGACTGCTGTGTGGGGATAAGGGACCATTCCTCCTGACGGGAAAGGGGGATGGTCGTCCCTATCTGGAAAGGGAAAGGGGACCGTCAGGACTGCAACAATTACCGCGGTATTACACTGCTCAGTGTACCAGGCAAGGGGCTTGCCCATCTATTGCTGACACGGATTCGCAGCCATCTGGTGAAGCATCAGAGACCTCAGCAGTCTGGTTCACGCCTGGTAAGTCAACAACGGACCGTATCCTAGCGCTTCGTGTCCTGGTGAACGCCGACGTGAGTTTCGACAGGGGATGCTTGCAGCCTATGTTGATCTCAAGAAGGCGTTTGACTCAGTGCATCGTGAGTCACTCTGGGATCTTCTGCGACTTCGAGGGATTCCTGCAAGGACTATTGTTTTGATAACTGGTCTGTATTCTGGGACTGAGAGTGCTGTGAAGTGTGAGGCAGGTGTACTCGGCTTCTTTCCTGTGAATACAGGAGTGAGGCAAGGGTGCGTCCTTGCCCCATCACTTTTCAACGCTTGTATGGACTGGGTATTGGACAAGGTTGTAGATCAAAGTGATTGTGGAGCATCCGTTGGCAACACCAAGATCACTGATCTTGTTTTTTCCGATGATGCAGTAATCTTTGCTGAGTCGCTGGAGGTCCTGGTGATGGCTCTCGAGGCGCTGCACGAGGAGGCAAAGCCTTTGGGACTTGAGGTCCTCCTGGCTCAAGACCAAGGTCCAGGTGTTTGGAGACTTACTAGATGAAGCAGTACAGTCTGTTTCATGCGTGTGGCGAGGACATTGAGATCTTGAAAGTTTTACATACCTTGGTAGCGCAGTCCATAATGACGGCGGGTCACGTCAGAAGTCTTACGGCGGATTGCATAGCCCCGGTGTTATGGACTCGCTCAGCGGGAGTATTTGGCGTTGTCGGTACCTGTGCAGGAGGACAAAGATCCGGATCTTCAAATCGCTTGTGATCCCTGTCTTACTCTATGGTTGTGAGACATGGACACGAAATAGTGACTTGAAGAGACGAATCAATGCCTTTGGTAATAAGTGTCTTCGCAGAATCATGGGGTATCGTTGGGATGATTACGTGTCAAATCAGCGATTGCACCGTGAGACTGAATCGAGGCCTATTACCTGCACAGTCCGTCAGCGCCAACTTCGGCTATATGGGCATGTGCACGCTACCCTGAAACCGATCCTTCCCATCGGGTTGTATCTGTAAGAGAATCCGCGTGGAGGAGGCCAAGGGGGCGCCCACAAGGCTCATGGCTGGGGCAAGTTGATGTTTCTTGTCGAGAGCTGCTTGGTATGGGAAAGGAGCCTGCATGGGAACGGCGCGCGTGGTGACCCCCGGGAGTGGCGTCGTAGGGTGGGCGAGGCGACGCGTCCCCCGGCGTATGCCCCCAATGATTGATTGATTGATTCATCATTCACACCTGCAAGTTTCAAAGAAACCAAAACAGATTCGCGACCGTTTAGAGAGACTTCTCCCACTAGACAGCCACGAAACGTCTTAGAATCTTGTGAAGGACAGAGACCGTAGGGTTGAACAGGAATCAGGTTTAGTGTTACACGGCGAAGTTATTTCAACGTGAGCTGTCACAGCTGATGGCCGCTCGGGCACGCTAGTTATTTCATTTACGTTAATTTCAGTAGCTTGTACTATTGCAGAATTAAATGTAAGCACTGGTGAAGGATTTTTGATCTCTGGTATAAATGTTCCCAAAAATACCAAATCCCGTTAATGTGACAAATTTCTATGCTTTCCCTCTCATTGTTGAAATACCTTCAGGGGTCGGGGGGGGAATGAAAACCCCGCGATTATGGAAAACTTTATAGTTGCGGGGCCAAATTCCTAAAAATTAGTGAAGCCATACTTTACCAATGAAGAAATTTCTTATTTAAAACCCTTCAGTCTGATTGATGGGGGTTAAAAAAACGTTTTTGACTTTTTTTCGTAACGCAGCAGCGTATCTATGTCCATGATTTGGCCCCTGCCCTGTGTCCATGAAAGCAGTTATTGCTCTTCTTGTGTATGACAGGCACGTGGGGACTTCGTATAAGTATTTTCCCTATTAATACCTCGCAAATCGTCATTTTCTGACGAAAAGTCATTTTCTAAGGACCCTGCCAAGCTTGTTTAGTAGAGGATTTAAAATTAGGTCAAACCCTTGTCGGGCAGGGGTAAAGGGAAAAATTTTCTTATCTCTGAAAATTCTGGAAAAATTGTGATTGGAAATATTTTGGGGGTGCACTTATAACACCCGGTTTACGTCGGGGTGGTTCTGGTGCACGCGCTCCGTCCCGCGGGGGGTTTCCCCGGTTGCTGCTGCTGCTGTTGCTGCACTTAACGCCTCAATGTCGTGTTCCCCTGGTTGATAAAGGACAGTACTTTGTGCTGTTCACCACTCTAAAAGAGATGTGGTGCCGGGAAGTTGAAAAAGGAGCAAAATAGTTCTGTACCTGTATTTTTTGGGTCCCATGCTGCCCGCGAACTGATCCCCGCCTCACTCAGCGAACGCATATTCCACGGTGTTGCGAGTAATTTTTTCTACTGTTCCAGATGGAGAACAAAGCCGGTAAAAAACCCTGGTTTAACCTTTTTTTTGAGGGGTTGGGGAAAGCGGTTTTGTTGACACCCAAGGGGAAAAAGACAGGTGCCTCTAGGGTCGTATTCATAGCCATACGAATACCGGGTCTAAATTGTTTCTTTGATGGATAAAACTCTGTGCTGTTCCCAAAAAATCTTGGCAGTACGGGGGACCTTGAAATTTATGGTAGGCACGGAAAAGCATTGTAAGGGTGTATGTAAGATATAAGAGTACCACTGACTCCATGTATTTTACTGTCTGCATCAACCCATTGTGATTTGGCAATACTCCAAAATTCCGCCCTAGTCGATGACGCATGCATAAAGGCGTCATATACATTATGGGCGGTACCCGTCCGAAAGACAGAAACAATTTAAAAAAGGGGGACATGGGGGCCCACTTGGACTCGTTGCAAAAGTAGTTACAACGCCTTTTAAATTTTTCATGTTTTTAAAGTTAGAAAAATCAATTTAAAGATTGATCTGGCAGGGCATTGGTCGCCGCCACTTTTTCTCTTAGCACTTTAATTTTTCCTCGTCATTCGTGAGCTGACGTTTGCAGATAAAATCCTCTGTTCACGAAAAAAGGTATAACGGACATGCCGTCTTCATCCCTGCCCTAATTTTGGGCCTGTGATAGTGTCGGGTTTTGTCCTGAATTACTACTCGCGCCTTGCTAGGGGTAGGGGTGAAATTGACCGGAAGTGGAGGATCATGGAAACGTTTGGACCAGACCTAGAACCCAAAACTTAAAAAAATCGCCCTGTTGTGGCCACTCTTTTGGGGGGTCCTATTTTTTGTTGCTCCCAAAACGATCACTGTGTTTCCTCGAAATAAAAGAAATTTTGGATCCCCCCTAAACATAAAAAAAAACCTTTTTAAAAACGGGACTAAAACTGTAATGTTTTACTTAGCTAAGTAATCTGGTGTAAGGTGTACGTATAGGGTCAACGCGGGCACGTGAGAAAAATGGTGATTGGTCGGTCGCAGGAAAAGGAACCTTGCCCGGTGTCTGTGGAAGGATTCCTCGCCGTACAACGAAATTCTGTCAAATTACTAAAGAAACAAAAATTATAACCAAAAATATACAATAAGAATTTAAAAGGTTGTTTTACTCTGCGGGCGAGAGGTGGTGGTGTTGTCCGAGGGCGGGGAGTGGTTTTGCCTTGTTTCCCTGGCGGGGAAAGGAAATTTTTTGGTAGCGTGGGTCGCGTATGTTTTTGGGGGTTTTGCGACGACCTCTTACCCGGGGTATTTGCGAGTTGAAGGAGGGCTGCTGCACACCTCTTGTTGTGGTTGTGTTGGAGGGTTTTGGGTTTGTGATTGTTTTAGTGTTGTAGTTTGAAAGGGGTTTTGGGGGTCGTAGTTTAGGGGGTTTGGTTGTAGCCCCGGGGTTTGGGGTTGTGGTATTCTTGCTTAATGAAGAAAAAGGTGGGTAGCGTAAACCGTTGCTTGTGTTAAAAGACTGTGAAATTTCGCACCACCGCTTTCACCATTAAAATTTTGTTTGGTAGTTACTTATCTGGTCGAGTTAAAAGGGTACTTCAGTTTTATACACATTTTTTGGGTTTTCAGAAAAGGAACACTGTATTAAAACCAATAAAATGAACCGCCGCAAGAGCTCTCCGAGAATGCTTTTGTTGATGAGTCCTTGTTCTGAGGTTTTGTTTCCTCCCCCCTGGCTTCGTTCCCTTTTCTATCCTCGGGGGAAGTGTTGTTGTCCTCTTTGTTGACTTTTGATTGGGGTTTAAACCTCCCCAAATGCTGTTCCCATAAAAAACCCCCTTTTGGGCCCCACTTGGTCAGCGTTTTAAATCAAGCTAGCCATGGTTCCCACGGACGAAAGATAGCAGGAAAACTATAATTAATTTATATATATATATAATATATATATAATATATATATATATAATATATATATATATATATTATATATATATATATATCCATATATATATATATAATTATAGTTTTAAGTTTTTCAAAAAATACGCTGGTTCCTTTGATGTTAATTACATCAAAATATTCTGTATAGAAAAAAAATACTATGGGTTACACTTCTATTGAAAATACTTTTAATCAAATTAATAGTTATGCAGTATTTATTTTTTTTTGAATAATACTACTGACACGATTTTTGCCGGTGTTCCCTTTTTTATAAAACGGTACCCTGCCACTGATCATGCCTGTGTACAGGAAGCCTCAGTCCTTCCTTAAAGGATATGGCTTTCCAGAGTCAAACAAGCACTATTGCAGGACTAAGGGCAAATCATGACAAAATTGCCATGCGGTATTTTTTAGGAAAACCAAACCTCATTACCATCACTTCCTTTGCTCCCTGATCACAACCTATCTACATTCCAGCATTAGGTTCCCCCACTCACAAAGGTTTTCTTATGCTGGTTAAAAAATTTTAAGGGAAAATTTATTAAACCATCCCCCACCCCAGGAAATTTTCCTTATTTTTAACCCCAAAGAAACAGGCGAAGGGCACCGGTCGTTGACTATGGGCGCCTAAATAATTTTTGTAAAGAAACCGGTATCCTCTGCCTGTTGCGGATATTCTCATGCCCATGGGGCCTGAAAAGAAAGTGTTCTAAACACGGGCCCTTTGTCATGGATACTGGCGGGTCCCATTAGTAAATATCTGGGCCTCACACGTTCATACTTCCTCGGGCCCTTTTACGCTTTAAAAAGCTCCCATTTGGAATAGCAGGTGCACCACTAGCATTTCAGTACTAATCAACACTATTTTCCCCAAATTACTAGGAGATACATTTTTGCATTTCTGATATTGTTTTTTGTCCCCCTGATACGCCCTCTCACTTACAACACTAGACAAAGAAACTTTCTGCACTTAAAGATCTAATTTGGGGGTAAAACTTTAAAAATGTTCATTCTGAAAACCATTTCTTTCTTGGTCTTTTTTGGGATGCAAATTTTTTTTGCATACTAAAACGCAAAGGTTGATCTGTGATAAATTTTTTCCAAACACCAAAAAATGTCAAAGCCCGGAGAAGTTTTTTGGGCCTCGGGGTTTTTTTACAGAAAATTTATCATGGATTACTCACGGTTGAAAGTCCACTTCCATCTCTTAAAAAAAGATGTAGAATTTTCAGGGGAATCTCCACATGGGCAACTTTTGAAAATTTAAAGGGCATTGTTGTGTGATCCCCGTCCTTGTTCCCCTGTTATACACGTCATTTACACCTTCACTGTGATCGGATATGGGGGCCTTGGGCTGTTCTGATCAAAGGATGACAGAGGTAAAGGCGTGCATTAGCTTATGCCACAAACTCTTATCCCGCGAGCGTACATTCAAAAACCCAAAGGGAAGCTCTGGCGGTAGTGTGGTCTTTAAAAGCTTTTAAAATCTGTCATTTATGGGTATGACGTTCTTTTTAAAAACAACCATGCCCCATAGTAGAATTTTCAAATTTCCAAAAAATTGTCAGGCAAATTACTCGTTGGCGCCCGACGATACAGACTTCAAAACCCCAAAAATTTTAGTACTGCCAGGGAAAGTAAATTTTGTGGCTATTTATTGTCCATTTTTGTGCTGATTCATTGTCACGGAATTTGCGCTTGTAATGCAAAACCCGATCAACCAAAAAAGAAATCAATCGTTATTCCCAACTTGAAGAGGAAAAGCGATTGATTCCTTCTGTCTCCCCCTTTACCCACTTGGAGTCAGGGGGGTGATCCCAATTTTCCTAATTTACCTGTCCCACTTACCGAGTTCAGGTTAAAATCAACCCCTTTTTGGGGCGTGATCATATCCACGACAAAACAGGGAAACCCAAAAGCCATTAAACCCCGCTGATAGTACCCTCTACCCCTTATCCAAAGATTTCTTTTTCCTTTTGCATGTTTTACCTTGCGGGTCACCCTGGGAAAAAAATTTTTTGCATCAAACACGTTTTTGAATACTTTTGGCCATTCAGCGCCGTGATATTTTTTTCCCATAAAAAATGTCATCCTGCCTGAAACAAAAGGGGTTCATTTTGGAAAAAACCCGCCCCCATGCTACCTTATCCTACACCTAAAAAACCTTGGGAACAAAGCCCTAGCTTGCTAAACTCCCCAAAAGTCTAGTTCTCAAAACTTTTAAAAGCCCTAGACATTTTTCAAGATTTTCGTGTTGGTACCCCGAAAGAAAAGCGGCTCGAAAGGTTGCAAAAGCACTTACGGATGAAGTTTTCTTTTAAATTCATTCACTCCACATTGTCCCCGGATAATGGTACCGATTTAACAATCAAATTCTAACTGAAATTTGCAAACTCTTCACC
Source organism: Chionoecetes opilio (assembly GCA_016584305.1). NCBI lineage: Eukaryota > Metazoa > Arthropoda > Malacostraca > Decapoda > Majidae > Chionoecetes > Chionoecetes opilio. The sequence goes on along the minus strand of JACEEZ010010391.1, from coordinate 219,628 downwards.
ATAAATAAAATTACATAATTAGTTATCACCCCAGCAGCAACGGCATGGGCAAAGACAAAATGGAAATTATTCAACTATTGAAATCTTTTTTCACAACCCTCATTCACATTGGGATGAGTGGATCCTCAATGTCTGCCACCCTTAACTCTTTATTTCACAAACTATTTGTGAAAAACCGATTTCGTTTCTTTGGGGAAAACAAAAGCTAATACACCTTTTTAGAGCAAAGGGTTTACAGCCCAATTATATTTTGATGATTACTTTCGGGTTTGAGTAGCTGATTTTTTGAAAAAAACAGCGTGTAAAAGACGCTATTGACTTGTTTCCAAAGGAAGACATGTTAAAAACCAACGCCCATACCGCAGAAAAGCCATTGCTATAAAATGTGTATATTTTCGGGGGGGAAAATTGACGTCAAATTTTGACCCAAAATTTGAAGGACTTACGGTCATTGCCATTGACTGGGGGACAAAAAAACAAAACACCATTTTTAAGTACCTGCAAAGACAGTCCATAAGAAAGGTTTAACCGTAGCTAGAGGATTGGATACGGTGAAGATTTACCCAACCCTAAGTTTTATACACAGGGCACACCAGTAGTTGTTGATGAACCTCCCACTCCAAATGATTTCCGTCACAAACTAGGGCTACACGCACGGCAGTAAATTTATTTCCTTCCTCCATACATTCCTTTTTTTTTTTATCCAAATTTATTTAGATTATCTAATGATTTTTTTCTTTGTAGAAAATGCTCTCACTCGCGCTGGTCCATTTGTTGTGTATCACCTGCAACTGCTCCCACAAAAGGGGATTAACTCTTTGGAGGGGCAAATTGTTGATGACAGTCCCCCCCAAAGCCTTGCTTCAAGCAGGAAAAAGTTTCATTTAGAAATTTTTGAATGTGTATATGCCTCTTGTGGATGAAGATTTGTAAAACGAATTACTCATGTTAAATAACGCTTGGGAAAAGTTTCAAAAGTTCTGCGCGTGACGAGGGGATCCGCTTCCATGGATTACTTCCGTGGATATGTTTCCAAATTTTGAGCCAATGTTGCGATGCTTTCATGGGAAACTGGGGTATGCCCCCAAACTCTTTGCGTAAACTTTTGAACTTGTTCCCGTCCCAGACGTCCCCATCCGGAAAACTCATATTAGGAAAAGAGGATTGTTTGACCTCGGAGGGGGTTTATTCTTGGGGGTGATTCATCTGGCTCGGAAACAGATGTTAAAAAAATAGAGAATACTATGATCGGGAAAAAGCCCTTAAAGACCCCGGTCGGGTGCTCTTTAACGAACGTAAAATAAAAAAACTTTTTGGGACATCAGAACATCAATCATTAAGGTTTTCGATTTTTTGAACATCCTAAACCAGCTCGCCTATGACATCAAACCCCATTTAATTCGTTAACGTTGGCACGAAATTCAAGGTTCAGTCTGTTTTTGATGATCTGGCAAATGATGTTCATAAGTTTTCAATGTTCTCATTCACTCGCAGGGATTTTGAGCGAAAATCTTTGACGCCCGACAATTTTCGGATGCCATTAAATGGGGGACGGGCCAAATTGCTCTAATTCCGCTGTTTCCTGTGACAAATTGGAATTTTTATTACCCTTTTGGGGCTACTTTTAAACCCTAGATGGGATTGTGGTGCATATTCCTTTCAAATCACTTATTGTTTTTTCTGTTTTTAAGTTTTTGCCCCTTCCCAACAGAAAGTGGTTCTCTGTTCCTGTAACTTACCCAAGACGTCTTTCTAATCTCAAGAAATTTCAGCATGTCTCCACATCCTCTACGTCTGGGAGAAAGTCATGCGTCATATTATCATTTACCTTATGCCCGCCCCATCTTTTTACAATCTAGATGCTCTACGGCTCAGTGTCAATTGCCTTAAAACGGAATGCTTCCCTTCCCCCTTTTTTTTCTTTTAGTCCTTTGGAGGACACTAAATCTTACATCACCATTTTCATCCTTGGGGTTTTTTTATTTTCTAGAAACCACCTCGTGCAGTCCCTTCCTGATTTTCCAGTAAATTCTGGGTTAAAAACGCTTTGTGACTCATGACCGTGCCTGTCGACGCCACTCTGGTAATTACACTTCCCAAATAGACATCACCAAGGCTCCAATATTTCTTTGCAATACTGCACCCAAATTTTCCCCCCGCTGTTTTTCCACTCGCACTGTCAAATCACTTCTAGAAAATTTAACTTTTTGCGTTTTAATGACTCGCTACCCGGGCTTGGGGGGCCTACCCTACACCCCCCCATTTTTTATTCAACAATGTCCCTTCCCCTGTTCCTCATACTTTGTCAACCCATTGTATTTTTCTATTTTTATTCGCAAAAGACTATTTTATTAACTGAAGGGATATGTCAGGTCGCCGAGCCTGCATGACTGTCTACTTTATTATAAATATCTTCACATGTTCTTTTTAGGAAATTTTTAAAGTCTCTTTGATAATTTAGAGTTTTTTTTTTGTATTTTGTAGATATGTTATGTTTTTTTTTTGGTTTGTAGAAATTTTTTAACCTTTTTTATCATCGTCCTCCTTTTATACCAATTTGGGGGGCAAAATTTTTTAGCCCCCGAGCAAAGCGTCAGTTTCACTTCAACAAATATAAATTTCTGCATAACTATTACTTTGATTAAAACTATTATCAATGAAGTGTAACCTACGTTTAAGTTTCTTACGAATATTTTGATGTAAAATTAAAATCAAAAGGGAAACCCTTGTATTTTAGAATCTTATAAACAATATTATATATAGTATATAATATTATTATAATTATACTTATATTTTCCTGCTATCTTTTGTCCCGGGACCATGTCTCTTGTATTTCAAGCTTGATCCAGTGGGGCCCAAGGCTTTTTATGGAATCAGCATTGTGCGTGTTAAACCCTTATTCAAAGTACAAAAGACAACAACACTTCCAACAGGGTGAAAGGACAGAAGCCAGGGGGGAGGAACACAAGCTCTCAGAAAAGGCTCTCAAAACGCATCTCTCGCAAACTCCTTCCCGGCTGGTTCATTATTTCTGGTTGTAATATTCAGTGTTCCTTTACGACATAACAAAAATGTTATAAAATTGAAATACCCTTTTAACTCGACCAATGTAACTACCAAAAACAAAAAAAATATATATTTATATAATATTTTATAAATAAAATTTAAAATATATATATATTAAAATTAATTCTATAACACAAATATATAATATATATATAATATATATATATATTAATTATATATATTTATTATAATTAATTTAATATACCAATAAATATATATTATATATATAAAATTTAATATATTTTATATTAATATATTATTATATATTTAATTATATATAAATATATATAATTAATATATAAAATATATATTATTATTATATAATATTATTATTATATATATAAGATAAAATAAGATATTATAAATATATTATATATATATATTATACTACTCGATGAACGGGGGTATAACAAATTTTCTGGGGGGGGTCCGACAAAACCCCCTCGGACAAAAACCCTTGGCAAAAAACCCCCCAAGTTAAAGTGCAATAGGCAAAAACCCCCTCGTTTAAAACCATTAAAATTAAAGAAAAAATAGTTTAAGCAAATTTTTTACTGAAGTAAACTGAAAAAAATTTTAAAACTTTCTTTGTGTTGTTTTACTCCACCTGATCATTGTTTTGTCTACCTGAGTCCCCTAATTCCCCCTGTACCGTAGTACATAAAGTCGCCAGGACAACGTTTTTTTTTTTTAACACCGTCTGGTGGCGTTAATCTTACATTTTTACATCCATGATTATCAAACTGGGACTACCGAATGAAAATTTGGTATTTCGGTATTTTGGACTACCGGCGGTAATTTATCTACCGCTACCAAAACTTCGGGACCAAACCTCTCCGAAACCGATACCGATACCGAATGGCCTACCGAAAATTTCTTCGTAGAATTGAATTAAGTTGAAAAATCCCAATAGTGCACCGCAAATTGTTTCTTAGTCGTCAGCTGATGGATTCGGGCCGGTTGGGTTTTGTTGCGGAGCTCCACATTTAGAACCTACTAAACCCAATTACTATCACTTTTTAGGGGAGTAAAAAATTTTACAGCGTACAACTAACATTAGTCTATTTTTATATAACTTCTTTGAATGTCTATGGCAGTTTGTAAGAAAATAATAGATATAGTTTGCCTGTGCAATATTTTGGCACAACACGAGTGTCATGGAGTGTGGCTCTAAAAAAAATTACGTTTGAAAATGTGTCCCCTATAATGATATATCGATGATATATGGAACAGAAACCCAAAAGGCAAATAGCAAATACTTTCAAATGAATGTACCAATTTTATAGTTAATTATAAATGATTTTTCGGAATCAATGTAGATGTATTGTAGTGAATCTAGTTACCTAACTGATAGTTTTTGCTACTCTTGTTAGCAAATTTTTATAATAGCCCAAGATATTGTGATAAGTTACATATAAACTGCAATATTTTTACTGCCTTCGTTTCTCATCTGTTCCGTCTACACTGCAGACATATATTCTTAGAATATTTTGTTAAATATTGGCTTAAAATGGGTTTGTTTTATGGGCTCTAGAATGTATTAAAAGGCTTTTAAAGGTTTTTTTTTTTTTTATATATAACGGTTTTTTAAAATCTACCGAACCGAAATACCGAAATACCGAAGCAGTCGGTATATTTTTTGGGAAAAATTTTACCCCCAATACCGAACCGAATGGCCCGTTTTTCATCTACCGAATCCGATACCCGGTAGAAAAAAATTTCTACCGAACCCCAGCTCTGCAAAAACATGAATCGATTAAGTAAAATATTCACAAATTATCCTTATCATCAAATATTCCAGACTAAATATAAAAATTTTAATCATGGATATGAATATAATAATTGATCATAGGGAGATGAATATTAAAATTTGGCAGTCATGGGAAAATTTTTGGCAAGTGACAATGTTTACATTGACATCAAAAAAAAATGTCTAGACTTGAAAAGAGATTATTTACTATACTGTGAAAAAAACACTGATGGTTGTTTGCGTACATGGCAAAAAAAATTTATCTTTATTAAAATTTATGTTCAACTAGAGGATACAAGATGAATTGGATAAAAACTTTGAAAAATGACTTATATTATAAAAGTTTGACACGGTACATTTTTTATGATATGATTTTTTGGCGATAAGAAAAATGGTTTGCTTATTAAACATTTTTATTTCAATATCACAAATTAAAAACCAAATGAAATAACTAACTTAAGAACTTCAAAAAAATTTAACATATCATAAATCACGCTCAATAGAATAACAATAACTTAAGCATTTCAATATATCGCAAATCCTGTACTATTGTACCTACTTTTTTGTGTTAAATGCCAGTGTCTGAGTGTGCGTGGAACCTACTTACTTTATTAAATTTATATTCGTGTGGGGGTGTGTGTGGGTGATCAATACAAATGGAGAGATCTGCCATAATCACCCCATCTACGGATATACCCAGGTATTATTGGTAAATATATTTTCTTAAGTCCCAATGGCTGTCAGGGTAACACTATTTTCTACCGTCAATAAAGCTATAGTCGCCATTGCACTAATGTCGCCGGGCGCCATATTACGAATGTTAGCATCACTACAGACTTGTATGTGCCACTGATGTAAATTTTTTCAGTGGCACATTCAAGTCTGTAGTGATGCTAACATTTGTAATATATGGCGACATTAGTGCAGTAGCGACTAGTGTTGTTGACGGTAATAATAAGTTTATTTATAATAATTTGAATACAAAAAAGTTGTATGAAAAGCGTAGTTTTGAAACTTGTCCGTTAATTCTTTATCGGTAACCCATTTATTTTGTCCGCTAAAGAAATAAAAATATCAGTAACCTATTCTCATACTGGTTTACTACTAAGTTCATTGTATTTTAACTTTCACTCACAGCATGTGTACTGGAGATGAAACAAGGCATTCACTCACAGCATGTGTACTGGAGATGAAACAAGGCATTCACTCACAGCATGTGTACTGGAGATGAAACAAGGCATTCACTCACAGCATGTGTACTGGAGATGAAACAAGGCATTCACTCACAGCATGTGTACTGGAGATGAAACAAGGCATTAACATGATACAGTAACTCGCCCTTCATTACACATTGCTATGAACTTTGTCAAAGGTAAAAAGTGTTGCGATATCACTCATTTCCCTTCCTATGGTTTATCGGTGTTCCGCTTATGTTTCAGGTAAAAAGATTTCTCGCAAAATAATATATTCAATTAATGGAGTTTTATGTATCATTTATACTGGTAAACCATAGGAAGGAAAATGAGTGATGTAAGGAATCGCGGCATGGCCTCCACAGGGACAAACTGAAAATAGAAAGTCCAGGTAGTCTTTGGCTTAGTGTATAACAGAGCATAATCCTTACCCATAGGACTTAATTCACTTGAAAGCATTACGAATGTTATAATGTACGATGCTGTGCACTGAAGAGGCAGCACAGTAGTACTATATATGTATTTTACTTGTACAACATTCGTAATATCTGGGCGAATGATTTAATTTGCAATGACTCAATGTCTTGTCGAAAAAAAAGGGATACTGCAGGGGACTTACGATTGTGAATGCTACAACAAGCCTCGCGCTTCAGCATGTTTTTCTGGGGTACTGTTGTTGCAGCTCAGCGTTGGGTTCGTAATGGCTCTCCGTGTACATCTTGAGCGCGTATTTGTAGAGAGAATGTGAGTTAGTTAACTCTTTCCTGCAATATATGATATAATAATCCTACCTACCGTAGGAATATCAGCAAAATCACTGCTAATCCCACTTATCACTTAAGCCTATCAGACGAGCCGGCGGTCGCGGACAAATTGTGCCCGTGAATGTTGTCCAACGCGGAGTCGATGAATGGGCGGGCGTGCCGACGATGCCAGTAAGTGTGTATAAAGTTATTGATGTGAACCGTGTTACAACGAAGTGATAAGTGGGAGGCAAGCCTTCTATGATCCCCAATGTTAACTTGTGTCTGGCAGCGTCGTAGCTCCTCAAGCACCGGCCACTGCCCTGGTGATTTCGCTCAACGGGGGATCGGGCATTCGATGTTTGCCCGTCAAATG
>JACEEZ010010391.1:182500-207500 GCA_016584305.1 Chionoecetes opilio | reverse complement strand
GGAAGACCAGCCGGCCCGCAGGTCGTGCGTTCAGAGAAAGTCGGGTTTTGGAGTGGAGAGGTTTAGAGTAGCAGCCGACTACCTCTCGAAGCTATTGTTGAAGGCTGGTGATGTAGAGAAGAATCCGGACCAGAATCCGGTGTCGGGTAGCTGTGGAACTTCAACGTAGGAGGCCTGGAATGTCCGTTAACAGGAAACGCCACAGGCACCCGCCAAGAAACTGTGCATCATCCACCAGGCAGTATCCGACGGAGATGAACATTTTGTCAGTCCTCAAAGCCATGCCCCCTGGTTAACCTTACTGAAGCCGCCAAAGTCAGGAACCATGTCCCAATTCTAGACGTTTCAAAAACGCTTCGGGACAAAGAATTTCCCAATTATATTCAAATCATCGAAAATGTAGAAGCATGTTCACCATGAAAGAGACTTGGAAACTCTGAAAAGTAAAAGCAGGTGAATGTAGTAGTGATCTATCTGTAGTGTGACTGTCCTCCAAAAAAGTCTTCCAGAAACATCAACACATGAATCAAGAGTTTATGCCCCGATCTGCGTATTCTGTAGCAAGGTCAAGTTAAAAAAGCACTCCAATACACGTGAAACACTTACGCTAGCTTCACAACTGAGAGTAGATCAAACACTAAGAGAGAGTGCCGTCAGAAATGCAGACGGCAGGATGATAGCACTAACCAGTAGAGACATTGTTGCCGCAGAGGCACACTACCACGCTTCATGCTATAGGAATTACACTAGGAACAAAGAGGACAGCAATGAGAATGAAGAAGAGAAAGTAACAGATGAATTTATACTGTATCACAAGGTTGAAGTAGAAGCTCCCAAGAACTTTTCGAATACATCAGAGAAGATTTTATCCCAACAAGAGGATTATACCAGTCACCTCCTTGACCAAAAAATTTGGAATCATTAATGTTGTCTGGTGGAGTTAATCTTGAAGGATTCAACAAAGAAGAATTTTGCACAGAAGACTGAAATCCGAGCTTGGAGGTGCAGTAGAAATATTTCCGACGACAAGGGAAAGTTGTTGATGGTTCCATGCGGGGTCTCATTACAGGATGTTGTTTTGGAAAATCAAAATTACATAGGGAGCTCAAGCTTTGGAAGGCAAAGTCTACAAGATAGGGGCCCCTTTATTCCAGAAATGTGGAACTAGAACCAGAACTAGATTAGTTGACATCGGGAAAGTCGCTGCCACTATGGGCATAGATGTCTGCAGAGCTCTTATTGGTATACTGCATACAGGGATGTGACACTACCAGTGCTTTCGCAGGTAAAGGGAAGGCAAGTGCTCTAAAATTGTGACCAACAACAGGGAAATCAGAAAACACATTACACAGTTGGGCCAGGAATGGGACCTCTCCTCAGAACTGATGGACAAACAGAGTGTTTCACATGTCTCCTCTATGTCCCAAAGCGCATTCACTAAGGTCAATAATCTCAGGTACCAGTTCTGTGTTAAAAAGGTGAGATAAGGGGGTAACCCTTTACCCAGGGAAGGGTTTAGTCAAACATGCAAAAGGGCAAACCAGCTGGAATATGGAAAAGATGTTTGAGCAAGACCAGTGTACCAAACCCTTTGGCCCGAGGGTGGAAATTGGGGCAGGGTTAAGGGATTAAAGGAGGTGGAATGGGGATTCGGCCCTACCCGAAATTTTTCCCTTAAATGCCCAATGTCGGGTTTAAATGGAAGTGTTCTGTTTGGGAAAAGGCCTTGGGAGATTTCAACTTTAGTGGGAACGACAAGGAAAGGAGAGGGAAAACAAAAGTTGGTTTAATTTTAAAGGTTTTAGTTTTAGTAATACAGTATCATATATACATTATACATAATATCATGATAATGTTAATTAAAATTTCAAAAATTTTTTTTTTTATTTTTAAAAGCACAACAATTTTACTAAACTTTCCCCAACCCCGAATTTAAGAGGGAAATGGTTCTTCCCTTTTAAAAGGGTTGGGGCAAATAGGGGAACAAATAAGGGAAAGGGAAAGCCTTTCTAAAATCCCCAAAAAAAATTAAAATTTCAAATTTGGGTTTTGTTTTTAAAGGGGAACTCAAAACCCCCCCCCCCCAATGAACAATTTTCCAAAAATTTTAAAAAACACTTAAATTTGCCTTTTAAGGGAAACATTCGGACCGGGGGACCGGAAATTAAACCCTGAAAGTTGTTTTTTGGCGTCTTCCCCCCTCTCAGCCTTTTTTCTATTTTAAGGAGTTATTTTATTTTTTTCCAAAAATCCCAAGAAAAATTTTTTTCCCCCCCAAAGGGGAGAATTGGAGGGAGGGAAAAAAGGGGTTAATTTTTGGGGGGTACCCAAAAGGTTTCCGGCATTTTTTTTGTAGTGAAATTTTGGGGGGGGGGGGTTTTTCCCGGGGGACTGGCCCTTTTTTTGGGGGGTTTTAAAAAAGGGCCCCCAGGTGGGGGAAAACAAAATTTTGAATCCGAAAATTTTTTTGGGGATCTACACCAAAAACCAAATTAAAAAGATACTATCAACATAATAAACATTTGGGGGGGGTCCTATAAAAACCCCAAAATTACAAAAAACAAAAAAATTTCAAAATTTTTTCAAAAAAGGGGGGGGCCCACAGGGGCCCCCCTTTGTTTGGGTTTTTCTGTTTCTAGTGGGAAAACCGTGGGAAAAAATGCCCAAAACCCCCAGGGGAAAAAACTTGGGAAAGAAAACCCCAAAAGTTTAAAACCCTAAGTCATAAATAAAATAAAAAAAAGGGGAATGACCAAAGGGCAACAGTTAGAATGTTTTGGGGGGAAAGTCTTTCCCCCCCCGGGGGGGCCCCTTTTTGGGAAAAATTAGGGGAAAAAAAAAATACCAGTTTTTTAAGGGGCCCGTAAGGGAAAAAAAAAAAAACTCTATGTGTTTTGAATGAAAGAAAATTTAAAAGGAAACATGGACCACCTACTTGGCTTTTTCCCCTTTAGCATTTAAATTTGGGGGGGGGAAAATTTTGGCCGGGGCCCCCCCCCACCGGGGTACTTTTTTTAAACATTATCGACCAAAATTTAAAATAAATGGGGGAATTTAAAAGGGGTATTTATTTAAAATTAGGGAAAAATTTCGATGGGTAAGATAGATATCCCATTAAGAATAAAGAAAAAAGAAACTAATGAAATTTCGGGAAATTTTTTCCGGTAAAAAATTTTTCCCCTTTGGGGAAATCGTATTTGCCACAAAAAAAAAACCCCCCCCCCCCAAAATCAAGTGGGCGAGCCGGACAAAGGGCGAACGATTTTTGGGATATTTTTCCCCCAAGGGGTTTAAGTTATACCGTAGGTTTTTGTAAAAAAGTACCCCCCATTAGCCCCCCATATTACATACATATGTATATAAATTTTATCCGTTTAAATTTGGTATAGTATTAAAAGGGGTTCTAAAAATTTTAATTTGATCATTTTCCCCGTTTTACACGTTAAAAAATTGCCCTGGGCCCAGGGGAAAAGGGTTCTTCCCAAAGGGGAAAAAGGATTTGGGGGACAAATATCGAAGTAGGAACAAAAACAACGTTGAATCACCAGGAAAAGCTTACTAAAGGGGCCCCATAAAACGAAATTTAAAAATTCATAATTTTTGGGGTTTTTTTGGGGGCCCATTTTGGAAAAAGGGAGAAAAACCATATAAAGTGCCACCCCACAATGCTTCCATGTTTTCAAACTTAGGCATTTTACCTTCAAAAAAACACTCTTAGCATTCCGCCCAATTTGATACCGGTGAGAAAATTTTGGGGGCCGGGGCGGGACGATAAGGACTACTTCCCATGGAAAAACAGTTGCGGATAAACTTTTGTTTAGAACATCGATGACCAATATTATTAATAAATTTGAAGAGAATTTTAGTTTCATTTTATCTTATTTCGATCCTCAAGAAAATTGCGATGCCCCGTGATTGCGATGATTTTTTGTATGGTGAGGGTAAAAGAAAGACTTTTAATTGGTGAGGGTAACATGAACTAGCAGTAATCATTTGTACAATTGTCAGTAGTCGAGATATTTACGGTGTGGGTGGTTGCCACAGAGAAAATGGATGAAAAAGCTTTTAAAATGTTGAAATTTTGCTTGACAAAAAAAGACTCCAGGTCAGCCAGGGGTGGTAAAAGCCCAAACAGTAGTATTGAATCCAGAAAAATTTCAGGGTGATAGCATACAGGCCGAATTTAAAACCAAATTAAAAAAAAATGATCCGACGTATCAAGTCCAGTATCATAAATATGGTGGTGAAGTCCTCATAACAACCAAAACGATTATCAGAAAAAACAAAAAAGAAGTGTAATCAAGTCCTCAGCAATACCTACAAAGAGGACACGGTCCAGCCAGGGGTCTCCGTTTGATTGGTTACATCAATGTTTCTATTGTTGTGGACCATATCCTGTGGAAACAAGATGCCAACACCCGAATCGGGGGAATCAGGCATATCTTGTGAGAGAGAACTGAAGGCAAGAGAGGTGTAGATGGAACACCTAAGTCATACACCATAGAAGATAAAATATAGGCGAAGTGCACCGAACGGGCAGACAGTTGGGCAGATGAGGTGTTGCGGCGACTATCCGTACTCGCCGTCAGAGCAGCCGACCTTCATGCTTCATGCTGCTGATGCACGATATCATCGTGACTGCTACGCGAGATTTTTTAGCGGCCGAGTTCCACCAGTGAAGGAAGGCGAAAGAGGAAAGCAACTCTGCATGCTGCTTTAAATGAACTCGTCAATGAGCTCAATATCAGCAAAGGTTATGTTAACCTGATGGAGCGCTACCTGGAGCTTGGCGGGTATATGCCAATGCGGCGATCAGCATTGATCAAATCGATTTGTGACAAGGAGCAGGATCTGTTGTGCTCTCAGCAACCTGGCTACCGATCAGTCATTTCTTCCGTGACAACATTATCGCCACCTTGAATTGATAAAGGATGAAGATGAGGATGATCATTTAGAGTCAGCGATGGATTTGATTGCATAGCATGTGAGGAAAGAATGTTCTGAGATGGAGTAACGAAGTCAGACCTATGCGACCAGCATCTCCACAGAGATTACAGAAGAATCAGCACAACATACATTGCAGAAGTTGCTCGGTAAACTTTCTCTGGCTGAACAATTACTTTCTGCTCTCCTGGTCGGAAACATCGTCACTTGTGCCATCAAAAAAACACCGACCCCTCTGCAAATCGCACTTGGGGTGTACTTTCACAGGAAGAAAACAGTCAAGCACATGCATGACTATCTCGTGAGCTGTACCTATGATGAAGTGCTTCGATTCAAGCGTTTTTCGGCAGTGGCACAATACCTGCGAATCTGCAGAGAACGACGACAGCCTGTAAAAGTAAACGGACTTGTTCAAGTCATTGTCGACAATTTTGACTGTCGTACCTCCAGACACACCCCTGGCACCTGCGGATCTCCTGAAAGTCCTTAAATGCGGCTGCGGCAGCGACAAGGCATGCGCCTCCAGGAGATGTAGCTGCAAGGCGAACGGCTTACCTTGCACCCTCTTCTGCAACTGCAGAGGAGAGGATGGGTGCCACAACAAAGACATTGAACTTTGCTAATAATTTCCTTCTTGAATGAAAGATTATGTTATTGTCAATATATATAATTTTGGTTTGGAATGCACTGTTTAATTACTGTTTTCATGTGAATCGATTGATTAATACCAAAAAAAGGGGAATGTGCCAGACATGGCACATTCACATTTTCATGTGAAAAATTATCTGAAAATTGACATTGAACTTGACTTTGGACTTTATTATTGACCTCCAATTGAAAACATAACCCCGTAATTGAAATGCTCAAGTCAAAATCATATGGAAAAGTGCTATTACATGTGATTCTAGACCTAGTAGTTAGTTTTTTTATATTTGTCTACGGAAGTTGGCCGTCATGGCGGCCATTTTGGATTTTGGTCGATTTCTCGGATTGCCCAAGGATTTTCTCTTGTTATCCGCCTGATATGCTTTATAGACATCCTAATGATGTAAAATCCATCGAGAAAAAAACTTTATCATTCCATGCAGGGTATAGCTGGCGGCGACCTGACTATGACCACCACAACCACCACCACAAACCTTAACTGAAGTTTGACCTTACGAAGCAGGGAAGGAGGTCATGTCGTAACGCTACACAACACACAAATCAACATTCCTTCTATCAATTCGTTATCACTTTCTACCTACCACTGAAACCCTCACTGGAAAAATGAAAAAAAAAAAAAAATCTGCCGTAACCTTGTACGGGTCACTTGGACTCTAGTGGGCGTCAGGGAAGGTCAGTTCACGTCAGGTTAGGTCAGGTCAGGTGTTTATTATGATGTTACGATGGTTGGTCACTTTTTTATTAGCAATGGGATTTGAATGAATGGGATGTGATGTGAATGGAAGGAAAGGAAAGAAAAGCAAAAAAAGGAAGGGAGTGCAAGGGAAAGATAACAAAACGAAGGAAAAACAAATGAAAGAGAATTATAAGAAAGAAAAAGGGAAGGAAAGGAAAGGAAATAAAAGAAAGGAAAGGGAAAGGAAAGAAAAGCAAAAAAAGGAAGGGAAATGAAATGAAAGGAAAGGGAAAGAAAGGGAAGAATAAGAAAGGAAAGAAAGAAAAGGAATAGAAAGAGAAGGGTAAAAGAAAAGTTCCATTAATCTCCTATCACGATGCTTGATTACCTTGTTTCAGTTGACAATGGGAAGGATAGGGAAGAGAGAGAAAGAAAGAGAAGGGAAATGGAGGGGAAGGGAGGGAAAAGGGAAGGGGTCAAATTAGTGGTCCATGTTGGTGTGGATGGCGTTCCCTGCTTAAAATTTGATAAGGTTTGGGGGTGGTAGTGGTGGGGGTGGTGGAGTGATGTGTGTGTGTCTCCATGGGGGGCCAGATTGTAAATGTTCTCTTCGGGAAAAATGTTTCGTCAAGTAATTTGGTAGCGTCAAACTGTTTTGAGCCCCCAAGGATATCGTCGACCGCGGTAAAGGGTAACAAACGAAGACATGCACAGCCCATTCTTCACCCCCCCTTTCGCTGCGCAGAGTTTCCTCTGTATTTTCACCCCTTTTAAGAGGTAAATGACACTTTTCCCCTGACTTTTTTATTTTTTTAGCGTTTAATGACAAAATGAACTTTGTGCGTAAAAAACGAGGGGTGACAAGCCTTATTATTGAAGTAGGTATGCCAAAAATGCTTGCGCCGAGATTTCCTCTTGTTTTTCCCCCCCAAAAAGGAAAGAAAAGCACTTTCCTGATTTTTGTTACTTTTTAGCTTTTTAAAATGACAAAATGAACCTTTGTCGAAAAAACATGGGGGAAAAAAGCCCTTGTTGAGAGTATGCCAAAATATGTTTGCGCAGAGATTCCTCTTACTTTTACTCAATTTGATTGGGGTTGGGTTTACAAATAAATGCCCGGGTTAGGTTAGTTAACTAGGGGGTGAATGGGGGGTGCTCCCCCCCCCCCCCCAAGTTATGCGGAGAGTCTGGTTAATAGGAGTTTTGGGTTGAAATTGCATTTACCTTTATTTTTTTATTTTTTATCTTGACTAATTTAACCTTGTCTGAAAAGTAAAAGGTTGTTTGAGGCCCTCATTGCTTTAAGTATACCAAAACAGCGGGAAAAAATTTTGGTACTTCCAAAATGAAGCTATTTAATTAGGCATTTTACTTTATACTATTTTAATTTAACGTTCTCCCAACCCAAACCCAAAAAGAGAAGCGTTGACAGGCAATTTGGGGATTTGTTGTTAATTTTTACATACGTAGCTACTGGTGAAAAAAAAGGTTTTGTTTTATAAAAAAACAGCGACAGATGAAGATCTTTTTGGCAAAAGGGGTTATAGGGAGGGAAACTGTGCTCAGTAACCTTTACCATTTGACATATTTTTTTTAACTTTTGCTAAGTATAATGTGCATTTTTAACCCCTTTCTGCGTGCGTTACCTTTTAAAAACTTAATACATATGAAAAAAATTAAAAATTTGTCAAATAGTGATAGCTACAGACCCCCTTCCTTTGGGGGCACATCCTTTTAGGAGCTGAGGTTAATTTTCGGATGTTAATTTCTCGTCAGAGGGTCAGGGGAAGGAGCCCCCCCCGTTAGAAGGTTATTCGGTTAGGTTTGGGAATAATCCTCCCAGGGGCGGGGCAAGTGGACCACAGAGGGTTTTGCGAGCGGGCGAATGCGGGAGGGGAGTCATTTGCGCCCGCAGAGCCCGGCAGCCCTTTTCCCATTTGTTACCGCTTTTTCCTTTCATATAATAATTTTTTAATATAAAATCTGGGTTAGGTTATTTTTGTAGAGTTATTTGGGTAAAATCGAATCGAATGGTGTGCGATTGATTGCCATATTCTGCAGATTTGGGGTTGGGGAAAAACCAGCTGCAAAACCGGAAACAATCGCACACCATTTGTTTCGTTTAAACTTCGCTTCGGAAACGCACGCAAAAGTGGTTTAAAAATGCCTTTATACTTAGCAAAAGTTAAAAAAAATATGTCAAATGGAAAACGGGGTGGGACTCCCCGGTTCCGCCCACTAAACCCATTTACCCAAATTAAACGCATCTTCATCTGTCGCGTTCCTTATAAAAACAAAACCTTTTTTCTTCACCAGTAGCTACTATGCAAAAAACATTAACAACAAACCCCTCTCAAATTGCACTGTCAACGCTTCATTTTTGGGGTTGGGTTTTGGGTGAAGCAGTTGGTTGCCCATCCGTGCGCTATATGGTTGTCAGTGTTCGACAAGGGTTCCCAAATGCCAGTTTGGTTCAAAAAAACAGTTGATAAAAACGCCCGGCAAAACCCCTTAAAGCAAACTTCACTAACCACATACCTCAGTATTGTTTTTTCAAATAACACTTTCCCCATTGAAGACACTATGAATACAAAGTTGGGTTTGCTAAAAATTTGTGCTTATACTTAAATTAATCTGACATGGTTAGGTTAGGTTAGGTATAAAGTATTTAGAAGGTACACTACGGTTCTAATTTTTATTATTGGTTAAGTTCTCGCCCTGGCCGCTACCCCCGCTTTTGGGGATCAGGTTGTCGGGGAAAAATGAGATAGGCCCCCAAGGGTATTGTCGGAGTGTACGTCGACGTCGCAGAGTTTTTAGTACAAATTGTTGCAAGTTGTTTTTATTATATTTTTTAGTTGCCTTTTCTCAAATCTTACTGTTTAGGGATTCACCCGGGCATATGTTGTTTTTGTAGTACTTTAATGTGTATATATAAAATATATATTATATATTATTATTATATATATTATATATATATAATTAAATTATATTATATATATATATATATATATTATATATTATAATATATATAATTGAAAAAAAAAAGCTGATTTCAAGAATGATTGTCAATCATATTAAGGACACAAATTTTATTTGACCAAATACCATTACAGATTCGATGAACCCCTTCACAGCAGAGTGATGCTAAATTTTTTTTTATCGTTTTCCCCTCAAAAAGCTTCATGTCTGATCTCTTGAGGAAATTGGATCAACTTCCTGCCGCAAATGATTTGAGAGGTTTTTTTTTCCCATAAATCAATTAAATTTTTTGCAATGCTGTTATTGAAATTTATACACTCGCATATTAAAAACTACTGTGCATCTTATTTTCACGGGAAACCCAAAAAAAAACCCCATTATTTTCATGATGTGGAGCTTTTACAGTGTAGTACATGAGTGGTTTGCTAAAGGGTATGTATTTTCCTCCAACGGGATTTGTTCCACCATCCCTCCAAACACTGTTTGCGAACATGCATGGCAACGGGAGATCCCCAAAAGGACTTAGTACTGCCATGATTGTCACAACGACTCAGCGAAAGTCTGAAGATAGTCTCCGAGCATAAAAAAATCTCCGCAGGAACATTTTATAATACCCCTCCTTCTGGCCCAACCTGAACCAAACATTCAAAAAATTTTATCATCAGGGGATGCCTTTTTGTTTTTGGAGCAATCGCCCGTGACCTTGCTTTTTTAAACCCGTCGGTTGAAAATTCAAATGTTTCGTTTGGGAAAGGTTATTTTTTTTCTTAAAAGTTTTAAACTGTGTGTGGGCCCAAAACTACTGTTCCAAAATGTTATTTCCCGTTGGCCTGGATGTCCATGCAGTACATTTTTTTGGGAAATAGTAGGGTCTACCTGAGGGAGAAACTAATTAAAACCCAGGTATCACCATTGGGGATCGTGTAACTCCCTTTAGAAGATATCGTTAACTTCAGTGTCAGATCCAAAAATCCACAGACAGCATAAACACCAGTCATTCCAAAAAAAGAAATACCATTGAAAAATCATTTGGATTTTTAAAAGGATTTGGATATTTAGGGATGAAGGTAAGAAAAGATCTAGAAAACACCAAAACTATGATTGTTGCATTATGGTACTGCACAGCATAGTGTTAAAAATAACTGGTTTTTTTCTCAAAAGGGGGCCGGCCTCAACAATTACCATGACCATGATAATGTGGTTTCCGGTAAGGTACGGGGAAAACTTCAAAGGGGGATTGAAACGACAAAAGTAATCAGGGATTTATTTTAAGCAAAAGGGGCATCATCACAGGAGTATTTTTGGGGATGTTTTATATTTTCCTCCCACCCATTTCCCGGCTACTGGTTTCTCTAAAACCCCCCCCTTTTTTATGCTTTGCCTAGTGCCTATGACCCTGATGTCTGGCAGTTTCCCTTTTTCAAACTTTCTTACTTTATTTTCTTCATAGCTAAATTTCGACTTGTTTTATGATAACTTCTTTGTTTTCCAATTGTTGGGTGCTGAGTCAAAAATAGTAAAACATTTATATTGATCGTTACATTTTCCTGTGACATGGGGGTACCTTTTTTAGATGAAAATTAAAAAAATTTTTTTTTATTGATATGAAGCACTGTCTAGTAATACATCGCTACCAAGATGTTGATTTTGTATTTTTTTTTTGTATAAAAAATTTGTAATAATGTAAATGAAAAATTATTAAAGGGGACAATAGTTTTTTTTTTTTTTTCCTTACAAAAAAAATAAAAAAAAGGAAGCTACAAAAGGCCGCGAGACCTACACTTGGGAGTTCCTATTACCTTTTTTGCAAATGTAGCCCCGACCTTTCCCTTATGTGTTATATATGTACAGCTTCTTCAATCATTATTTATATAGCCTTGATCCCCAAAAGTCCCCCTTAAATAATTTGCACCATAAGTTAATTGCAAAACCCCGCAAAAAGTAGCCCCCACCTTTCCCTTTTTTTAAGATGTACTCATTCTATCAAACATTACAATATAGCCCTTTATCCAAAAGTCCACCTTAAATCTTTGACCCGAAAAAAACGTCTGAATAAAGAAAAACGTCGCTGTGTACAACATGTTACAGTTTTTTTAATATTTCCATTTTCTTTTTGCGTTTTGCGTTTATTTTTTTATTCCCAATCTGATCGCATATCTTCTATTTGTAGTTCTCAAGTATCCTTCCTCTCGTTTATCTTGCTTACTCCTCTTGTCCTTTTCTGTCTATGGGCCCTATGCGTCACCGTCGTACAAGGCCCCCGGGTCATGCCAAACCGATTGCGTTCTGCTGCAGAAATGGGCTGGTCCTGGGCCGGGCCCCTTCCCCTAATGCTTCCAAAGATTTTAATGATTTGCTGTGGAAAAAAAAGAGAAAGTAACATTAAACAAAAGCAAAAGGGTAAATTCCAGTACCTTTAAAACCCCCATATAACAAAAATTTTTTTTTAATGATCACTGTTACACCATATTAACAATTTGGGGAAAGATTAATTTTTTTAAAGTTGCCATATCCCGGTTTTCTACCGTTAGGAGACCTAATATGTTACAGCATGGAGTGGTTTTATTACAAATTCTGGAAAACATGAAAAAAGGCTTTTGACATTGACTGGGACGATCGCTGGGGGATCCAGGTAAACCAAAAATAAACCTAGGTCTAGGTATGTTTTTTGGTTTTTACGTTTGATTTCCGGAAATCTTGTTTTTGGCATCGCCCGGTTCCCCCAAACTATCGCAGCCACTCAGGCGGGGCGCCTTTCACTCCTCACCTTATGGAACGCCCGTAGGGAATTCTCGCAGAAAACCAACCGGAACTTCGCTGACATTGAAATTTTTTGGGGACAGTTTTCCCTTTTGATAAATAAAAAGGGAAAAAAAAAATTTTTTTATTGGACAACACATTTTATGTTGTCCCAAAAAAAAAAATAAAGGTTTTTACATGGGAAGTAATCCTAAACTAAGAACATAAAAATAAGGAAGCTACAAGAGGCCGCGAGGCCTACACTGGTAGTTCCTTCACCTAACACTACCTACATCCACCCTTTTATCCCCTCCCTAACCTATCCCGCCCCCTTTAAAGCTCCCTAAGATCCCCCCTAACTCCTTCTACTGGACCATTCCACTCATTCACCACCCCATTTGTGAAACCCGTTTTTTTTTCCCCCATTTTCCTTTCTAAATCTACGCTTTTTCCCGCTTAACCCTTTTTCTTGTTTTACCCTGGTTAAAAGCCCTAAAAACTTTTCCTACCCCCCTTATTAAAACCTTTATCCCTTAAAACTTCAAACGATCGCCCCTTACTCTGCGTCTTCGGTGAGTGTAATTTAATAACTTCAATCTCCTTCATAACTAAAGTTTTCGCATCCCCGTATCTTTTGGCTCCTTCCTGCACTTTTTCTAACAACACTATATCCTCCTGTAATATGGGGAAACCAAAAGAACTGCAAGTCTGGGAGGCCCGACTAGAGCCAGATAAAGCTTTAGAATAACTTCCGCACTTCTACTTTTAAAATTCTGGGAATGGGGGTCCTAATACTCTTTAGCTCTATTTCTGGCCTCAAAACATTGTTTCCCAGGGCGGGGTCTGGGGCCCCCCCACTCCAAAATCTTTTTTACCTTCAAACTTTTCAGCGATAATTGCTTATGGTGTATCTATTCCAGGGTTTTTTTTTACCAAAATTCTAAACGCTACATTTATCAAAATTAAAATTCCATTCCATCTGACTGCCCCCCGTTAAGTTTTTCTAAGCTCCCTGCAATATGTTTACGTCAGACTGTGACCCCAAAAATCCTACCTAACTAGATCATCAGCAACTTGTGATATCACTGCTAATCCCACATCCAAATCGTTTATGTAAAACAAAAAAAGGGCCCAAAACGACCCTTGGGAACTCCATTTGCCCATCCCCATTCAGATTTTTGGAACCATTTAAATTTTAACCCTTTGTTGCCTATTAAGTAGCCAAGCTCTGATCCAAGAAGAACCTCCCATCTATACCTGAGCCCAAACCTTATTTAAGAGTCGCTCGTTTTGACTTTGTCAAATGCCTTTACTAAAGCCCCAATATATTTTCATAATCCTTATCATTATCTCCGTCTCTAAACTTTCCTAAAAACCAAAAAAGGGGTGAACCCTGACCTCCCTTTGGTGATCCAGTTGTAAATCATTGATTGCCCACGGCATAGCAGACCAAATTTTTGTTCAAATTGTTCTAAAACCCAAAATTGGCACACTGTGTTTAAATAATTCTAAACTTTTTGGGATATGGAGGCTTCAGATTACCCTGGGGAAAGATATGGGGGCCATTGTTCAAAATGGCCGCCATTTACCATTAGCGTCATTCATAGACTTCATTATGTGTCGTTATATGGTCTAGTGGCCAAAATTCCTTTTTTTTACATAAATTTAAACATCAAAAATTTTAAAACTATATTTAGATAAATCTTCTAAAAAAGGGCCCCCAAAACGGCCCCTTTTGGGGAAAAAAGGGGACATTTGAGAAGTTCCCAAATACTCTGACAAAAAACCTCAAATAACCTACATGTTTCGGGAAACACATTTTAATTGCTCAAGTTTTTTTTTATTTAAAATTGGGGGGAAAAATTTGAAAAGGGAAATGGAGTCAATAAAAAACGAGTAGGGGATTTACAGTATGGTCAATTGTAGTTATATAGTCCCCAAACCAGTCTCTGGCAAGTACTTACGTTATACATTTAGGGAAAGATCTATAAAAATGAACAAATCTAAGTGGCTTCAAGAAGAGACCAAAAAACGTTTGCCAAACAATACTTTCTTTTGGGGTGAAAATCCTGCGTACATACATTATCAAAAACGAAATTTTTTGTCACCAAATTTTAAATTATGTTTCTGAACTTTTTAAAATCTGGTCACCAGATTAGAATGTCTAAGATCATAATGTTGGCTAGCAGTTTTCTGTCCTAATCTACTGGCATTCGCCTTCACAGAAACCAGACCCTCTGGGCAGAAAGGGGGTTTCCCTCGGGCAAAAGACCAGGACTCTGTCAATGAGATGCTTGGGGGCCCGAGAGAAGAGCTTGTCCACAGTCCCCTCTCTTCGTGTTTCAGCATCAGCATCACCCAACAAAAAGGTTGGGAAGAGGATTTCTTTGAGCTACTGTGCTGACGCTGGAGCTCCTGTGTTTTGGTTCTCCCTGCCCCCGCTTTGTTTGACCTGTTAAATTTGAGAACTGCGAAGGGGAAAGAGCTGCTTGTCTCGAAGAGGAATGGTTTTGGGGGGTTCTTGGCGGGGGCCATCCACACCATATTTACCATTGCAACTGTACTTTTTGGCACGAGTCCTCCTGACAACCACCCGGGAATGATCCACGGAAAACGGTCGTGTCTTCAAAAATAAACGCCGAAATATCTGTGGGAGCCGCGAAAGGGGAAATGCCCAGTCCACAGTCTTGCTCGGGAGGTTTCCGCGCTTCAACCCCAAATTTTTCTCAAACGCTAGTAGAAAATCTCGGCCTTTGCTCTGGGGTCTCAGGGCCTGGTAAATGGGGTAACAGGGTCTTTCAGCCTTGTGCTATTAACTTTCTTTCACAAAGCAACCCGCCTTTCCCTTCTTGTCGTGTATAGCTTTGCAAGATCTGCATCTGAAACTGGGGCGGTGCCCTCTTCTAGGTGGGGGTTTTCCCCGATATACAGGACCATTCCCCCGTACATTCTTGACATCACCCTTCATGGTCGTTTTCTGCTCGGGTTCTAAAGTTCTTTGCACGATAGTAAAGGCCCAAAAAACACTTGGAATGGGACTTGGCCTCCAAGCCACCATATCACCCATGCTGAGCTGGCCATGATTTCATTGTCCCCAATTGCGCTGGGGGACACTTCCGTCGCTGTGTCCCCTGGAAGGTTGCTACTTCATTGGGTCCCCTGTGCGCTTTCCACAGAAAAAGCAGGGGTGCCGCTGGTATGGGTTCTAAAAGTTGTTCGGGCGGCCCTTTTTTGCCTGAGACATTGTCCCTACTACCAAAAGCTGAGCTGCTTGCGATGAGTCTCTTCTCTGTCTTCGTAGCATTGTGTTTTGTATTGAGCATACATTTTTTATGCCACTTGGGCCGGTGGTCCCATTGCCCTCACACCTTGTCCTTCATCTAGTCTCTGTAACTGAACATTTCTTGGATTTTCCTAGTTCTCAAACTTGCCAAGTTTTTCAGCCATTGGCGTGTATCCACTCCCCCGGGGCCCCCGTTTAGACGTACTGGGCACAAAGTGACTCTGGTCTCCTCTTACATACAAGACACAGCTTCCAGTTTTTTCTCCGGAGGTGTTGTGGGGGTACGTTGCTTTAAAAATACGACCCGTTGGAACTTCTTGCATGGCTGCGTCTGGAAAAACGCGTCCCCTGTGTCGGGGGTGCTGCTGCTGCTGCTGTCATCCACCACCATTGGGTTTCAAAGCCTACCCGCCAAAAACACAAAACACCACATGTTACCAAAGCACTCTACAATACCATGCTATCAACACTATACTATTTCTGCACCGCCTCACTGCCACCAGCGCTGCCGCTGCAAGTAAAAATTTATTTTTTTGTAAATGGTAGCCATTTTTTTGGTAACACACAAGTAGTGGAATTTTACACTACTTATCACCTCTAGCCCTTATCACCTCTAATCCACAAAAAGACAAAATTATGGTACATTTCAATGACGCTAATGGTAAATAGCGGCATTTTCAAAAATGCCGCCAAAAGTCTACGGGAGAATCTTGAAAGCCCCCATATCCAAAATTGTTCAAAATGTATGAATCTACATGTGTGCCAAATTTGGTGCTTTTAGAACAATTTGAACAATTGTTTCGTATTTTTTACTATGCCGCTGGGCTATGATCAAACTATGTTTATCTAAGTGCTCTCTAATGTTTTTTGCAATAATAGATTCCAATAATTTACCCACCACTGATGTTAGACTTACGGGTCGATAATTTGACTTTAGTCCTCTGTCTCCCTTCTTAAATATGGGAAAAACCCATTTCCTTTCCTCTCACAATAATGGCACATCGCCTATCTCACCGATTTCCTAAAAATGTTGCACTAACGACTCACTAAAAACCTCCTTGCATTCATTTAATACCCTGGGATACACTTCATCTGGTCCTGGCGATTTAAATGTTTTCATTTTTTCTATACCCTCTTCCACCATTTCCCTAGTTATCACAATATCTTTGAGTTTCTCCTCATCGCTTCCTTTGAACATCTGTTCACTATCAGGTATCGTCTGTGTATCCTCCTCCCCTAAAAACACTTAAAAAATAATCATTTAGACTCCTACACATATCCTCATCCGTATTTAAGACCTCACCCTGTCCTGACCTTAAGGGCCCAACTAATTCCCTTGTCTTTGTTTTATAAACCTGATAGAACCCCTTTGGGTCCCTGTTCGCCTGTTCTGCTACTTTAATCTCATAATTGTTCTTAGCAACTCGAGTTAATTTCTTCACTGTCCTCGCCATCACGTTATACTGTTCTTTGTTTACCAATCCTGCCTTGAACCTTAAATAAATGTTTCTTTTTACTCCAATGTTGTGTTTTAACTTGGTGGTCATCCATTTTGGATCACTCTTTCTGGACCTTATCTCCCTATAAGGAATATTTCTTTTCTGTCCATCAATTATATTCCTTACAAATGAGATATAATCATCCTCGGCTCCGACCTCACTTCCCCTTCTAACCTCTCTAATTACCTCCTCAGCCCTGACCTCACTTCCCTGTCTAACCGCTCTAATTATCTCCTCAGCCTCGACCTCACTACCATATCTGACCGCGCCAATTACCTCCAGGTGCCTTCCTAATCCTTCATAATCCTGACCTAACTCTGGGGCTGCGCCCCCCCAGACTCCCTCGCTTGTTCACTAACCTAACCGAGACATTGGTAAACTAGCCGACATAAGCAAACATAACTGTTCAAACTGTTGCTGGTATATAATCCCTGAATGTAGAAACACTGTTAAAAGTGGATTAAATGTACTACCTATATTATTGGAGGTTATAATGGACAAGAACTACGCGGTCTCTACCGCCGTTACCACTTACGTTTTCTCTATTGTTTTTTGCTCAGTATACTGTGCAGTATTAATTCACTTCAGCGTAACCTTTAAAACTGTTTTACATAATTTTTATTAAAGAAATGATGCAGTTGTCTAATAGCGCGCACACATACACACCCTCCCCATTCGAAGGACCACAACCCTTTAGGAGGTTAGGTTAAGGTTAATAATCTGTCCGGGAGCTCGAGGGGGGCAGTCCCTTCATTTGGAGGAAGGTGCAGTCAGTTCGTACATCAGGTGTTTCGTATACCAGTAGAGTCGTACATCAAAAAAGGTTACTAAAGTCAGTACCAGATTATTATTATATGCTGTATAAATTGAGACAAAAAGCTCTCCTAAGACTGCTATGCTTTTGAATTAGGAGGCAAACTTAACAACTAGAGTTATGAAACGTCACCAGGTATGTACGGAAAAACTCAAAATCAGTGTACGGTACAAATCTACTGTTTCTTTACTAAACCAATTAACAACACCTGGGTACGAAACAACTTGTGTACGAAACTCCCTGTAACGTTTGGAGGTTAGCGTAATAATCCTCCCGGTAGGTCTGGGCAGAACGGACCATTTAGCGGCTGGCGGGTGGGCTGGCAAATGTGTGGCTGGGCACTTGTTTTCGTACAATTACGTCACTTCTCTGGTTTCTGAGACTGACTATTATTTCTTAACCAAGTGTTAGTGATTTCCCGGATGGAGATACATTATTGTCAATGGAAACGGCGACATTAGGATTTGGTGATGAAAATTTCAGAAGAAACTTTTTAACAGGTTTCTGGGAAATATAAACAGCATTTGCAAAAGCACAAATTTTAGCAAGGATAAATGGTCGCCACCCACTGCGGCCGCCCGTATGATCCACATATATAGAGGGCAGTCGCGCGGAGCAAACTATTGTTATGCGTATATGTTTATTGTACGTTATGTTTAACATATATAACTATATGTTAAACATAAGATATGTCATAAGTTACTAACCTAACCTCACTATAACCCCTAAAAATTACTAACCTGACCTCACTATAACCCCCTAAAAGTTACTAACCTAACCTCACTATAAGTTACTAACCTAACCTCACTATAACCCCTAAAAGTTACTAACCTAACCTCACTGTAGCCCCTAAAAGTTACTACCCTAACCTCACTATAACCCCTAAAAGTTACTAACCTAACCTCACTATAATTTACTAACCTAACCTCACTATAACCCCTAAAAGTTACTAACCTAGCCTCACTATAACCCCTAAAAGTTACTAACCTAACCTCACTATAATCCCTAAAAGTTACTAACCTAACATCACTATAACACCTAAAAGTTACTAATCTAACATCACTATAACACCTAAAAGTTACTAACCTAACCTCACTATAACCCCCTAAAAGTTACTAACCTAACCTCACTATAACCCCCTAAAAATTACTAACCTAACCTCACTATAACCCCTAAAAGTTACTAACCTAACCTCACTAAGAGTTACTAACCTAACCTCACTATAACCCCCTAAAAGTTACTAACCTAACCTCACTATAACTCCTAAAAATTACTAACCTAACCACACTAAAAGTTACTAACCTAACCTCACTATAACCCCCTAAAAGTTACTAACCTAACCTCACTATAACCCCTAAAAGTTACTAACCTAACCTCACTATAACCCCTAAAAGTTACTAACCTAACCTCACTATAACCCCTAAAAGTTACTAACCTAACCTCACTATAACACCAAAAAGTTACTAACCTAACCTCACTATAAGTTACTAACCTAACCCTACCATGACCCCCTAAAAGTTACTAAACTAACCTCACTATAACCCCCTAATAGTTACTTATATTGCCGTAGGCGGCCGCATTGGGTATACACCGGATAAATTACTGTCACCGAAAATGACCGCGCAGTCCTCGTCCATTTTAACAATATTGGGTACAGTAATAATAAGATCAAGAACTGGAACTGTCGCCAAAAATAGGAAAACGCGCCGACGTGAAAAATTGGAATACTCGCCGACGTGAAAAATTGGAACACTCGCCGACGTCGGCGACAATTCCTATCGGTGACAGTTCCAGGTACCCATGAGGTGTATGGAAATACTCAGAATGACGAGATCTACACAATTAATTATGTAGTGATATATTATCTGGAGGCTGCACTAAAACGAAATAATACCAGCGTGGCTCTCACCGCCTCACACACATATGGCAACATTAATAAAACCAAATCTTTGCCACAATTCGCATCAACTACAAACTCAGAGCAAGTGCAGAATGTTTCCTGCTACAGAAGAAGCGTGTCATTAGCCAAAGTATATAGGAACATAAGGAAGTTTGAAATGCCGTGAGGCATGCACAAGGTTTTTTCCAACATGCTTTTTTTTCCTTTCCGGCATACTCTACGAAGCAGAAGCATATTAGCAACGCTTTATACTATGCGCAAAGAATGACTTCGTTAATACACGGCTAAAAAGTAACAAAGTCAAAGAGATGGGCTTACCTGCTAATAATCGGATGAAAATGACTGGACTCTTGTTCTTGTCTGGACTCTGCTGTGCTGTATACGATGTAAACAAACCACTCATGGGAGTAGATGAAGGTCGCGTAGCGCACAGACGCGGCATATTACTCCTTCCGACATACCAACCTTACCGTGACGGGACTACACGAAGGGAAAAGCCGCGGAAGGATTCGACGTTACCATGGCTTCCCGTGTAGCGCAGAGAACTCGTCGTGCGGTGCCGTCATGGGAAGGGAAAGGTGACATTTAACAATCTGGCCCATGCATATGTCATCGTTTACAAGACCCTCGGAAGAATTGTGGAGGTGGGAAGAGTTTATTTTCCTATCTATTTTTTCCTCTAAAACCATCACCAAAACCACCACCACCACTTCTTCAAATGTCAAACAGGTTCTTCATGTCTCTCTCTCACACACACACACACACACACAACACACACACAACACACACCCAGCCACCCACCCTGATGTCACCCTGACATCCTTCTTAATATTCGGCATGCATTTTGTAGTTTGTAGTATAATTCAATTTCATTACCCCTCATAGATTACTTGTAAAATAAATTTTGAATAATTATTGGTAAATATGAAAAAGTACCCAGCAAATCCCCCCCACCCCCCAAAAAAAAAGTGAAATTCCCCCCAATTCCCCAAACTTTAGCAGGTTTCCTAATTTTCCCTAAATCACCCCCAAAATTCCAATAATGGAAAAAAAATCCCTAAAATGGGAGCACTGGCTCCCTGCGGTGTTGCTAAGTTCATTTTTGTTCCATGTCATAAATTTTTTAATCATCATAAATTTAAAGAAACTGAAACTCGAAAATCCAGGGGTCGCTGGCAGTTATAACTCAAAGGTTTTTTTCTACTGTGTTTTCCCCCGCGCAAATTATTTTTCAAAAATTAATTTTCGCGATAAACATTGATGCCCGCATTGAAAAAAAAAAAATATAGTTCTTCGTTGTTTAAATTTTTAATGGATGACATCATTACGATGGAACTTCATAATAGCAATTTAAAAATGCAAATTCTCGTCATGTGAAAGCTTAATATATTTTTTACATTTTTAATTGTGGATGTAAAATTTGGGCGATGTTCAACTGTTTTCTAAACAGAAACTGCTGCTCGGAAAACCCCGTTTGTCAAAATACAATGCAATCCCTTGGAAAAACGAAGAAAAAGGGAAATGCCAAAATCGCTTGCTGTTTGCGACAATGTAGGTTATAAGTGGAGGCGTACGCCGCGGCGGGGAGGGTGGGCGGGGAGTTTGGGGCGGGGAGATTGAATAAAAACATTCCACTTCACCGTCGATCATTGCATTTCCAGGCTTTCTATCTGATTGATACAAAATAATAACGGGAAAAAATATGATGCCTGGGTAAAGATATTTTCTAAAACGTTATTGACTATATAATTCTGGGTGCTTTACCTCGCCCCCCTCAACTATAACCCCCTTTGGGTTTTTTTGGTTATATAAAAATGTTTTCAAAATCGGTTTCTATACAATATACATATAGAAAAAAAATCGTTCTTAATTTTAAATTTTTTGGTTTTTTAAGTGCAGTGAAAAAACCCCATTTTTTTTTTCAAGTTGACCAACTTTTCACCAAATTGTGAGTTAAAACTGCCAGCGACCCACTGGCATTTCGGATTGCATTTCTCAAATTCCCGTTTGCCGATTTTGCGTGAAAAAACATTTGAAAGGTTATTAATTTGGGCACCCGGCCGGTGCATCATGCCGACCCGCGCAGACCACCACAACATTTGGCGGCCACTACGTATGCAGGTATGTAGAAAGGAAGGTTAGGTGTAAATAGAAAAATATGAGCAGCAATATAGACAATACAAAAATAATATGTTCCCTATGGTCCTGTTGCTACAGTGACTTACTCTCACACACACACTCATACATACACACACACACATCAGTGGCGTAGCTAGATATGTATCAATTGTGGGGGGGCACCTGGGGGTGCACAGGTGTATATGAGGGGGGGGCACTAGGGCCCAAACGGAGTTTTCGGGGGCATTTTTTGGGGCCACATCGAAGGATATTAGGGCATTTCGTCAGTCACAGGTCCAAGCAGATTACGGCAGCCATGGTCAGTGAGGGGGCACCTGAGGAGCTCCGAATTCTCATGAGGGGCCACGTGCCCCCCCGTAGCTACGCCACTGGCTATGGCCGATCTAACATTATATAAGATATAAAGATAACGAGGCAACTGCCATTACTTTGCAGAGAGAGCTAAACAACTTCAAATCACACGTAAGCTCTCCCTCCCTCCCTCCCTCCTTCTACCACTCACAGTAGCTACGCCAGAACATTTTGACTGGGATAGCCAAGGTTGGACACGGATCTAGTGTGGGGTGGCCATGTCATAGCCATCAAAAAGAGATGGTTGAATTTGCATTAGACCTCTGCTAGAATCGGGGGGGCTTGAGTTTTTCAGGGGGGCTGGAACTCCCAGTCCACCATGGTCCTCTTTCCTCTCACTCTCTCTTCCCCCCCCTCCCTTTCTCTTCTACTTTATTTACTTGCCGAATATATGAAAAACAACAAAAAAGATTTTTTTACCCAAAAATCACCTTGCTTCCCCCCAGCTGATGCAACGCGCCCCTGCCCCTTGCCGGCTCGCTCTCGACTGTCCCTCTACCAGATTACTCAAGGGAAACTGAACACTGCTTCAAAACACTAAACCTTCCCATTTCCTTCACACGCCCTTCCCCTTTTTGACTTTTGCTAATAATTCTTGACCTTTGTAATTTTCCACTAATTTACATTTTAGTAAATGTGAGTTAGTAATAGTGTTGGTATAGTTATGAAGATTTATTTCAAAGCTAATATTGATAGAGTTCGCTAGTGCTACGAACTCATTAACAGAGTCGCAGAGGATTGTGGGTATCAGTTTATTTTTTGCTACGTAGTTTGTGGGTTGTTAAAAGAGTGATTTGCTTTGTTAGCAGTGGCGTAGCTAGGTATATATCAATGGAGAGGTACATGGGGGGGGGGGGGGCACTAGTCAAGCGGAGCTCAGGGGCCACTCTGATGCCACATAGAAGGGTATATTCTAAGATCAGATAAGTGCTGGGTATTAGAGCATTATACAGAATACGGCAGCCATGCCCAGTGGGGGGGCACAGGATTCTCGTTGGGAGGCATATGCCCCCCTCATGCCCCCCGTAGCTACGCCACTGACACACATACACATACACACACGATGGTCAAGTGGATAGAGCGTTGGTCTGCCTTTCCGTGGTTAGCCGGTTCAAATCCTCGCTCGCTTACGAGGATTTTTCACTGACAAATTAGGGGGCTTACTGTCCCCCTTGAGCAAGGGGAT
Source organism: Chionoecetes opilio (assembly GCA_016584305.1). Lineage (NCBI taxonomy): Eukaryota > Metazoa > Arthropoda > Malacostraca > Decapoda > Majidae > Chionoecetes > Chionoecetes opilio. The sequence goes on along the minus strand of JACEEZ010010391.1, from coordinate 184,321 downwards.
GGGGGTGTGTGGTGTGTGAGGTCCCGCATTACCCTAAAATCGTTAATAAAGAGGTCCAAGCTCACTCCGAGAGGGTGAAGCTGGCGATCGCCAGTCCGACTCGCGTGGACAAGACCATGGGTGAATGAATGATACACACCATCACCACTATCATTCCAACCATGTTATGAATCATAACATTATTTCATGCGAAACGCATTTACGTGATTAAAAAAAATTAGATAAAAAGCACGAGTGCAAACCTTTCCCAGGTGTTTTCAGCTTTCCTCCCCCAAGTGTTCCAGCAATCATGGGTGTTCTTCATTCTTTTACAAAACACTGTAATTCTATCTTATTTTGTTCATCTCTTTGGTGAACAATCTTTTTCTTAACGTATACTGAGCATTCTTTTAATGTTCGTTTTTCTCTCTCTTTATCATCAATTCATTCATTACTTGTAGGATATGCAGGGTTTTCTTTTCTTTTCTATTTGAAATGTTTTCCAAATCTAGGGTTGAAATAAATGTTTTTTCAGTTATAGTGTTTTTCCTTAATCCTGGTCTGATGTTACAGACTCTTTGGTTTTTATTTTTCTTACTTAATCTCAAGTCAGTAGTTTTTTTTTTTTCAGTATATTTTCTTTTTCAGTCAACGACTCTCACTATATAATTTTTTTTTTTTTTCCTTTCTTAATCTTTGTTTTCATTAGTACTATTTGTTTGTTAATTTTACCGAGTCCCTTCCACTACACCTGTACGATTATTCATAAAACCAGGTCCCGTAAAGGATGTGTTGACGCTATTATTAACCAGTGTTATTTATAATCCAGCGAGTATAAGAGGACCGAGTATTAGTGTATGTGGTAATAGTCGCTTTGTTTAGATTATGTATGATGAATGAAAGCCATACATTTTAGAGTGGCTGAAATACCTTTGTGATTAGCTTTGTCTGAGAGAGAGAGAGAGAGAGAGAGAGAGAGAGAGAGAGAGAGAGAGAGAGGGGGGGAAAAGAGAGGAGAAGGAGAGGGGGAGAGAGAGAAGGGGAGGAGAGAGAGAGAAGAGACTAAAAATTAATAAAGTTTTAGAGCCAAAAAAAAAACCAAAAAAAACCCTTAAAAAAACTAAATTAAACCCAAAATTTAAAAGAAAAGGGCAGTCTCCAAAACGCCGAGGGGAAAGGGGAAAAGGAATAATTTTTAGGGAATTGAAATCTTGAGGGGGAAAAATTTTATGTTAAACTTTAACTAAATAAATGCCTTTTTAAAGAAAAAAATTTAATAATTCACTATTCATAGATTTTCCCCAAATTACAATACAGGCATCTCAAACCCCGGAGGGGAAAGGCCCCCCCTCCTCCCTTTAGGAGACGAGCAGGCCCTGCAACCTAATTGCTTCCTCCCCCAAAAATTTTTGTAGTATATTCCTTGTAATAACACAAAAACCACCAAATTTGTCCACTGAAAAAAAAAAAAAAAACCCCCCCGGAATCTGATGTTGAACAGACTAGCTGGCAGGGAGCGTACCCCCCCAAATTCCCCCAAAAAGCCGAGAAAGCCCGGGAAAACAAAAATAAAAACAAAAAAACGTCAATAAGGGAAAAAAAAACCCTAGGCTTTTTTCTGACTTGTTTCCTCCCTTTCCTTCTTCCATTCCCACACCCCTCGCCGTTTTTTTTTTCCCCTTCCTTTCCCTCTAGGAAAAAAAAAATTTATTTCCCCTGATAATTAAACCCCTTTTTTTTCTTTCTATTTTCGCAATTCCCAAATTTTTCCTATACAAAAAATAAAATTTAATTTATATAATTTTTTGGTGGTGGTGACTCATTATAGGGGAACAAAAATAT
>JACEEZ010010391.1:170000-177500 GCA_016584305.1 Chionoecetes opilio | reverse complement strand
TAAACAAAAATAATTCTTTCTCCTGATAATTAAGCTCCGTTTTTCTGCCACAAACTTAAAGCTTCTGCTTTTTTTTTCTTTTTTTTAGCCAAGGTTCCAACACGCTATCTTCCCTATACTGATCTTACTCGGTTAAAATAATAAAATAAAGGTTCCCGCAAGAAACATTAACCTTTAGCTACCCTGCGTCATCTGTCCACATAAGAAGAAAACCGGAAACCTTGAACAGCAGTCAACTGAAGTAAGCGAAAAAAAAGTTTACGGTAACGTCTACCCGCATTTCACGATGGGTTCAAAACGACTCTATACAACATTTATTATCTAAGCAAACTAGGTAATAAGCTTTCCATCAACTAGCTGAGGACTTTTTTATACATGACATCACAACCTGATACTAATAGAGAACTACATTACCATTCTTATTGAAGGTTCAAAGGGAATATTATAAACAGTTTAGCCTCAGGTTTGTGACATGAGTATTTTATTAATGAGATGTTGGTAGGGATCTCAAAATGTACAGCTCCTGCAAGGGAACAGCCGAACAGCAATGCCCCAAGATATAGGACAGCAGTGCACAAAAAGCCAGTGTTCTGACAGCAGCATGTTTATGACAGAAAAGAAATAGATGTCGAAACAGCAAGCCGAGACGCGGCAATGTATGTTGTAACGTAGAATGTACCGAGACAGCATTTTCAGCGCAACATTAAAGAAAATACGATGAAACAACAGGAAAATACATCAGTAGCATAGAGGATTGTGACAGTAGTACTTTCACGAAGACAGCATTCTGATAGCTGCATGTTTAAGCGGAAAAACAGCCATTGAAACAACACTAAACACATCAACAGCATAAAGAGGGATGTGACGGCAGGACGGACTTAAGACAATACTTTCGTAGAAGCAGATTAAGGGGGAGATAACATGCACTATAACAACATGATGTACACACTGTAAAAAAAAGGTATCAGTGCACATATGCGCGATACATTATGACACCACGGAACGAAGGACAGCGGACATTTCAGTGGCTGACTACCACACGTTGGTGCACCAGCGTTTGATTGATGTGTATGGCATGGCATCGGACCCCATGTGCACCGATGTGTTTTTTTTACTGTGTGTACTTTAGCAGCACAAAGAAGGTTATGAATCATAATAGCTAGTTTGAAGGGAATATTGGCATTAGTGATGACACGAGGTTCGTAATGCAAATGAAAGATACACTACGAAGATAAAAAAAATGATGACGACTGTAGTAGTACACCCACCCAGTCACCCACCCACCCACAGAAGTAAGGCGGCGTTGTTTATGAATCAAATGGCAGTAAAATAACCAACGACATATAACAAACCAGAGGGACACACTGTAAGACGCCGTTGGTGTAAGACGGAGTTACACCATCACAGTAACACACTTCATCACACCATCCCGAACCATACCACCAAAATAAACAATGAACGTTTCTTCCCCCACTCTAAACGTTGCCTTATTAACAGCACCGCCTAGAAGCTGGAAGGAGACATAACCCTCCCTTCTCTAAAACTTCAATGCCAATGTATCATATTTTTTCCTCACGCCTCTCATAATTCCTGAAGGCTATCATAAACACGGCTACTTCCCAGCGCCTTCTCCCATCAAACCCGACTGCCAGGTCAGCATTTCAAAGGGCATTGCTCCCCACTTTAGGCCTCGACACGCCCCTCCCTACTAACACGTTCCTCCCCCCTGCCCCAACACCCATTCTTCCCCCCTTTCAAATCGCCCCGCCACCATGCTTAATGTGCACGATAAATAATCACTTTCCCGACCAACCAACAGCTCAGGTTTATATAGGTACAGTATCTTATTATCTCGCCTCGCCGTGACGTAATTCGTTCCCGCTAATTATTATGTACGAACTGACGAGGTATTAAGTGACTCTTGTGGATGGAGATGAATGTATTACCGCGCCAGGGATGACAATACTTACACACACACACACACACACACGGGGGGGGGGAGAGAGAGAGAGAGAGAGAGAAGAGAGAGAGAGGAGAGAGAGAGAGAGAGGAGAGAGAGAGAGAGAGAGAAGAGAGAAGAGAGGAGAGAGAGAGAGAGAGAGAGAGAGAGAGAGAGAGAGAGAGAGAGAGAGAGCAAGCAAGGAGTCTTTAACCTTAACTGGGGTCTATATCTCGAGGGTTAAAGAGGAAAAAGTTCATAAAGAAAAGGAAAGGGAAAAAAAAGCGACACATAGATAGGAGTGAAACTGGATAGAATGGGGTCCTGAGGGTTGCTCATATTAGGGAAGACGGAATTCAAGAATGGAAGAAGACAAAATGTAATGATAGATTCATATAGAGACTGCAGGAAGGAAAGGAAAGAAGGGAAGGGGATTGAAAAAGGTTGGATAGGAAGTTGGGGTTTTAGAGGATGGAAAAAGGGGAGTCAGTAATAAGATGTTGGGAGGGGAATGAGAGATAGGACAGTCAAGGGGGGATGAAGAGGGGAAGGGTGGCTGGTTGGAAGGAAGGGAAAGGGGATGGTTGTGTGGGTGTTTCCTTGTTGATGCGAAGGTAAGGGTGAGAAGAAGGGGCGCTGGTCTCTCTCTCTCTCGTCTATCTCTCTCTCTCTCCTCTCTCTCTCTCCTCTCTCTTCTCTCTCTCTCGTCCTCTCTCTCTCTCCTCTCTCTCTCTCCTCTCCTCTCTTCTCCTCCTCTCTCTCTCTCCTCTCTCTCCCTCTCTAGCTACTCTTGCTCTCTACTCCTCTCTCATCTCTTCTCTCTCTCGTCCGCCCCTCTCTCCGATTCTCCAACACACACATCCGCCTGAGTAGCTGGGGTTTGGAGAGTCCTGCTTACCATTCTATGTCGGGCTCTCGATCCTACTGGCCAAGCTCTTCACGGAGTTTCTCTGAACAAATTACTGGGGGTTACCTATCTCCTTGAGCAAGGAAATGGGGAGATGTGGATTTAGGTCCTGCTTACCCAGAGAGGTCCAGAAGAGCTACGAACGGTACTCTCCTGGAAGGAAAAGAGATGGGAGGCGAGTCAGTCGCGTGAGAAGAGACTTGGAGGAAAACACGCATCACGGAGAATAAAGTAAAGAAAGCAAAAGAAATTGAAACTACAATACTTGTGGTTCCAATGGTTAGCTTTTAAAAGGAGGAAGAAGAGGAAGAGGTAGAGGAGAGGAAGAGAAGAGCAGGAGAGACGAGAGGAGGAGGAGGAAGAGAAAGGAGGAGAAGAGGGATGGAGAGTGAGAGGGGAGGAGAGATGAGGAAGAGGAGAGAGGAGGAGGAGAGAGAAGAGATGCCAATAAGGTGAATGTGCAAGACATCAGAGGTCATGTGGCACTGTGGCAAAGCATAAAAAGGGTCAGGGTTAAAGAAAAATAGCGAAACGGTGAGGGAAGGGGAAAGAACGGAATGTTACAGCAGGATGGTTAGATCAGATGTAGGATGTGGATTTGTTGGAGGAAGGAGGTTAAATTGTCCAGGGAGAAGGAGGGGGATTCCGGGAGACTGTCCGCAAGACAGGGAGGTCGGGAAAGGGAGGAGTGAGGGAAGGAACTGGAACGAGCAGGAGTAAGATGGGGGCAAGATATTAGGACACGTTGGACAGTGAGAGGAGCTTGACAGGGTGTGCAGAGGGTTGGGGAGGAGCGTGACATGAGATAGGAGTGTGTGAGGTTGGTATGGCCTATGCGTAAGCGTGCAAGAGCAGTCTCCCAACGTCTATTAGTGTGGTAAGGATTTGACCAGGGAGATATAGAGGGTTTGATCAGGCGAAGTTTATTGGCAGAGAAATTGGTCCAGAAGGTCTGCCAGCGGTCGAAAAGGAAAGATTTAAAGGAAGGGTAGTAGATGGAGGCTGGCAAGTTTGAGAAACGGGGGCATTGGGACACAGTGGCCGAGCGCGCTAAAGAGTCAACGTGTTCGTTGCCCGAGATACCCACGTGACTCGGCACCCAGCAGAAGCATATTGTTTTGTGGCGTACGGATAGGCGGAATAACCAGTCTTGGATCTCCCGAACAAGAGGGTGAAGTGAGCGAAGGGATTGTATAAGAGAAAGGGAATTGCGGGAATCAGTGAAGATAGTGAAGGAACAGGATGGGTAGAAAAATATGCGTTTTATGGCGAAGAGGATGGCGTACAATGCCGTTGTAAGAACAGTGGATTCTTTAGGTAGTTGGAATTGATAGTGAAGGGAGGGGAAGAGGATAGCAAAGCTAGATCCAGAGTGGGATTTAGAACCGTCAGTGTAGACGTGGGTGCTAGAGGAATGAGTGGAAAGGTGTTCAAGAAATGAGTGCGTAAGACAATAGCAGGAATAGTAGACTTGGGAGAGGTAGTGTGGACATAAGAGCAGATATGGGGGGAAGGTATAAGCCACGGAGGGATAAGATAAGATACTTTGATCCTATCTAGACACTTTGCAAGTACCAACTACAAGGTTATTGACTATACAAAGCACCACCACGCTAGGACGAACTTGGTGGACTCGAACTGCTGACCGAATGCGCAGGGACGCTGCACACGCGAGTCCACGACTCTACCAACCATGCCACCCTGACGGGTAGCCACGGAGGGAAGGCATGGACATAGAAAGGGAGAAGATTAAGAGTAAAAAAGGAGGAGTGGGAGAGAAGGGTGCGCATGCGAACAGGGAAGGGCGGCAGCAAACGAGGGGAGGAGATCACTGTGAGAAGAGATTGGGGGACTGCAATCTTAGAAGTAGGAAATTGATGAAGGCGAGCATAGCATCGAAGTGATAGGAGGGCTCGACGGCGAACGAGGGACGGGAGGCCCGACTCAGCATAGAGGCTCTCAACAGGGGAGGAGCGAAAGGCACCTAGAGCCAGACGGAGACCTAGGTGGTGAACAGGGTCCAGGAGGCTGAGGAGGGAGGCAGAGGTAGAGGAATAAATATGACATCCATAGTCAAGAGTGGAGAGAACCAGGACGGTGTGGAGATGGAAGAGGGTCTTGCGGTCAGCACCCCAAGACACATAGGAGATAGTTTATAGGAGACGGAGGCGACGAAGGGCATTTACTTTTAGGGATAGGATATGTGCCTTCCAGGTAAGTCGGGAGTCGAAAGTGAAGCCAAGTAATTTACCAGAGGAGCAATACTTGAGAGGTATGTCATATAGATAAAGTGGAGGTGGGAGTGGTACACGAGAGCGAGAGAAAAGGATGGAGAAGGATTTTGTGGGAGAGAAACGAAAGCCATTATCAGTAGCCCAGGAAGAAGCAGCGGAAATAGCAGATTGGAGGAGACAGCGGAGGGGTGCCAGGGAAGGGCCGAAAGCGTAGATGGCTAGGTCATCCACGTAAAGGGAGGACCGGACGCCAGGTGGTAAGGTGGAAACGAGTCCATTCACTGCGATGAGGAACAAGGAAGTGCTGAGGACACTTCCTTGGGGGAGACCTTCATATTGTGGGAAGGACGAGGAAGTGGAGGATCATACTTTGACTCTGAAGGAGCGATCACATTGAAAGGATTTGAGAAAGACCCCCATGTTTCCAGTTATGCCGAAAGTGGTTAACTGGTGGTATCATAGACTTTCTCTAAATAAAAAAACCCAGCAAGGACTGATTCGTGACAGGCAAAGGCTGTGCTAATGTATGTTTCTAGGTGGGCTAAGGGGTCAGCTGTGCTTCGGGCATGTCGGTAACCAAATTGAGAAAGGGAGAGAAGACTTTTCGATTCCAGGAACCACATAAGACGGAGATTGATCATGCGTTCCAGTAACTTGCATAGGCAACTAGTAAGGGCAATGGGGCGGTAATCTTGGGGGAGGGTACCGAATATATTGGGTTTGAGGAACGGGAGGACAAGGGCTTCGCGCCCTGGGGGGGGGGGGTCACCAAGGGACCAAACTCGGTTAAAAAGGGCTAGTAAAAAGATGAGAGAAACAGGAGGAAGGTGTCTGAGCATTGGGTAGTGAATGCCGTCAGGGCCTTCACATGTGTCGCGGCAAGAATGAAGAGCGGAGGCTAGTTCGGAAGAAGAGAAAGGAGCATTGTAGTTCAGTAGTTGGATAGAGAGAAGGTGACAGGAATGCGTTCCCTGGGAGAGAGAGAGAGAGGAGAGAGGAGGAGGAGAGAGAGAGAGGAGAGAGAGAGAGAGAGAGAGGAGAGAGAGAGAGAGAGAGAGAGAGAGAGAGGAGGAAGAGAGAGAGAGAGAGAGAGAGAGAGAGGAGAGAGAGAGAGAGAGGAGAGGAGAGAGAGAGAGAGAGAGAGGAGAGGAGAGAGAGGAGAGAGAGAGAGGAAGAGAGAGAGAGAGAGAGAGAGACGAGAGAGGCAGAGAGAGACGAGTGCGATGCATGCGTGAGGGGGAGAGATGAGAGAGGGAGAGATGAGAGAGGAGTACGAGAGTTAGAGTAGAGAGAGAGGACGAGATGAGACAAGGGCGAAAGTTCCTACCATAAAAGCTGAACCGGCCTTAACCATATTGAATGACTGTTTAGGAAAGCAAGGACTAAACTACTCCCTTGCCAGTACGTTTGGGATTACTCTGATACTGTAGGAATTTTTTCGTCATATACTTGTGTCTGTTATTATGTGTGTGATAGACTGTCAATGGTTTGCTGTAGATGACATTTATCTTTGCCTATGGCCTCTCTCTCTCTTTCTCTCTCTCTTCGTCTCTTCTCTTTTCTCTCACACACACACACAACAACAACACACACCCACACACACACACACACACCACACACACACACACACACACACACACACACACACACACACACACACACACACACACACACATACACACCATACCTTCATCATTTACGCTCTTTATTGAAATTTTCATACAAATAAACATAATCACATAAAAACTCTGTATGAATATTAAGCATAACTTCTATATGATTTGGTAATTATCAGGAATAATTAGATAAGTTACTGACATTACTGACCAATACACATCAGTTAATAATTCCCAGTCTACACTTTACGCACACAAACATACATACATACATACCGTACATGAAGTACATCAGAATTATTACACACACACACACACACACACACACACACACACACACACACACACACACACACACACACACACACACACACACACACACACACACACACACACACACACACACACACACACTACACACACACATCTATTATTCCATCTATTCTTAGAAACACACCCGTACATACAAACATACAAACATACAGACAGTGGTAAGTCCTTGAAATTTCCACCTAATTCTTCTTCATTTTCTCCGCCTTCCTAAGAAAAACCTTTCATTGATCATTCTAGAGAGGAGTGTCACGACATCTGTCAGACTAAAATTAGCCAAAACATCCCTCTTTTTATACATCTTCTTATCTATCCTCTATATACAGACAGACAGCTAGACAGACACACACTACATGAACTATTTGTTACTATTTTTTCCTGCCCCAGACAAATCCTCTATGATGAAGAAAAGACAAAATAACTCTATCCACACTGTTACTGCACTAGCATTCTCAGCCTCGGCACAGTACTCAA
>JACEEZ010010391.1:155000-165000 GCA_016584305.1 Chionoecetes opilio | reverse complement strand
GACCTAACGCTCTTGGTACGACGATGATTGTGCATTTCTGTAGAGGGTTGTTTTTCGCGTATTGTTTTCTTCTCTTTCCCTCCCCAAACACGTGACAGATGGTTGTCACTTGAACACCCTTAGCGCCTCAGCCCCTTTGTCTCCCTGTCTCCCTTGTTTTCCTGCCAGCCAGACCCTTTATCGTGGCGGCTTTTCACACCTTGCACTCCCCTAGTGTTTCCTGGTCGTGGCCCACCGTCACCTGCCTCCACAGGGCCGCCATTTTGTGATGCCATCCCTAGGTGACACCTTATCACGGCTGCTTCCCGATCCTATACAAGGATCTTCCAAACTTCTGCTATCACATTTAATTCCAGCACGACTAGTCGTGTGGGTTTCTTATTCCTTTGAGTTTCCCATCGGCAGTTCGTCTCGCCCGTCGTTGATAAGTAAATTTGTAAACCTAAACTTATAATTATCTTTTGATTCGTTTTATTAATTATTTCATATTAATCTTTCATGTCATCTTGTAAGTTGTCTGTTATCAGTTCGCTACTTCAATATTGTTTATCTTCACTATCGTAAAGTGCATAACTAACTAAATCGTCTCCAGAAAGTGTTAAGACCAAGAAGAATTGCATAAACTTACTGGTGATTTCCCTATTATTCTAACTATCCAAGGGTTTTGTAGGTGCAAGTTTTCCGAATTTCAATTCAGTTACCCCACCATCACATATCACATGCTGCCCACACATCTATTACCCCTATTGACAAACACCTTTACACTCAGACCTATTTTTTTGTTCTCTCTCTCTCTCTCTCTCTCTCTCTCTCTCTCTCTCTCTCTCTCTCTCTCTCTCTCTCTCTCTCTCTCTCTCTCTCTCTCTCTCTCTCTCTCTCTCTCTCTCTCTCTCTCTCTCTCTCTCTCTCTCTCTCTCTCTCTTCTCTTCTATATATTTTTCATTACCATTAAGTACATAAGAACATAAGAAAATAAGGAAGCTACAAGAGGCCGTGAGACTTACACGAGGTAGTTCCTGTTACTTAACACTACCTACATCCACCTCTCATCCCCATCCATGAATTTATCTAGCCTCCTTTTAAAGCTCCCTAATGTCTCTGCACTAACTACCTGTCTATTCAGTCCGTTCCAATCATTTACCACTAATATTTGTGAACCAGTTTTTCCTTATTTCTTTTTTCAATCTTCGCTTTTCCACCTTGAATCCGTTACTATGTGACGAAAACCCGAAAACGTTTTCGATGACTTTCATAAGTGAAAAAATTTATTGGTGAGTTTTGGACATAACATTAAATATCTCAATATCTACAATAAATAATTGACTTCTGATAATGGCTTTGGATTGAACACATCAAGCTTAACAACTTTGTTTCTATGTGTTTTTCCTCTAGGCCTACTAGTTACGGAGTAAAATGTTTTAATAAGGAAACATAGGGTGAAATATATCTGTGATATTAATACCCTATTTAATAATCCCTATTAGGAGTATATATAATAATAGGGGTAGTATATTATATACCCTTAATAGGGGTACAATTATATACCCCTAATAATTTCCAAAGAGATACTTTAAGAAATTATGTGGAAATACTTGGATCTTATATATAGGTTTGGTGAGGTTAGGTTAGGGAAGGTTTAAATTTTTTTGTTTTGCCAATTAACTTATTAGTCCTAGAGGTAACATTAATAGGGTAACAACAAAAAACGTTAAGCTTGAGGTGTTTTACCAAGTGATATAATAGATATCTCAAATAAGGGGTAATCCTTTGATTATTATATTTATCAGTAAAAAATCATATTTTCCTAAATAACTCGCAAACTATGAGGTTTACAGGACTTTTTTTGATAGAGTAAAGATACAACTTGAGCAGGCCTTTCTGATGAGCCATAGCAAAATGAATTTGGAGTTTAAATAAGTGAGAAAATTGTATTGGTTCATTTTTGACATACTATTAAATATCTCAAAATTTACGATATAATTGACTTCTGGTAATGGCATTGGATAGAACACATCAACCCTTGCAACTTTGCTTCTATGCATTTGTACTCTAGGCCTAATAGTTACGGTGTAAAATGCTTTTATAAGAAACATAGGTGAAATATATCTGTGATATTAATACCCTATTTAATAATTCCTATTAAGAGTATATATAATTAGAGGGGTAGGATATTATATACCCTTAATAGGGGTACAATAATACACCCCTAATAATCTCCTAAGATATACTTTAATAAATTATGTGAAAATACCTGGATCTTATATATAGGTTTGGTGAGGTGAGGTTAGGCTAGGTTTAAATTTTTTTGTTTCGCCAATGAAATTATTAGTCCTAGAAGAAACATTAATAGGGTCACAACAAACAAACGTTAAGCTTGAGGTGTTTTACTTATAGATATAATAGGTATTTATATAATAGTTATTTCAAAAAGGGGTACACCTTTGATTTTCAGTAAAAAATCATATTTTCTTAAATAACTCGAAAAACTATGAGGTTTACAGGAATGTTATAGGACAGAGTAAAGGTAAAGTTTGGGCAGGATTTTCTGATGCGCCATAGCAAAATGAATTTAGAGTTAAAATAAGTGAGAAAATTGTTTTGGTGTATTTTTGACACTATTAAATATCTCAAAATCTACAAGATATAATTGACTTCTGATACTGGCATTGGATAGAAAACATCAACCTCAACAACTTTTCTTCTAAGCAATTTTACTCTAGGCCTAATAGTTACGGTGTAAAATGCTTTTATAAGGAATAGTCTCGGGGCCAAGGGCTGAAAAAATTATTGTCGTGGTACCCATGCGGTAACAGCTTCATGATATACCAACGGAAAGGTAATTTTGTCTACTTTTCGAATCTGGCAATGCAAATTTCGAAATCGTGTAGCTTCATGGTGATTTTTTGGTTACCATGACAACCACATTATATATTTCAGACCAACATGTTTAGTGTAGTAGTCCAGTGGACCCCACGTGCACCCCCTGGACAATCTAATGAGACCTACTTTTTTAGATGCACAAATATGTCTAGAAAACAAAAATCAATGTTAACACTGTCAACTAATGTCCCATGGGGTTCGTATGGCGCCCATCGTCGATCGCCAAATATTTGATTTTCTCGAAATGACCAAAATGTCCATAAAATCACAAATAATGTAGTTACAAATTTAATTTGGTGCCCACGTGACAAGAATAACATGGCCTATTATAATAAAAACACTTAATGCAGTAATTGGTACAAGTTTGGTCATGGAACGGCAAAAACCTAAAAAAAGGCGGAAAAATTGGTGTGCGGACAGGATGCCGAATGCACTTATGCCGAAGGACGGGAAGCCGAAGCCAAGATGCCGAACGGACACAATGCCGAACGGACATAAAGCCGAATGGACAATAAAAATAATAATAAAAAAACATACATACCATAACATACATAACATTTCATTTTTATTTTATTTTTTATTTTTATTTTATTTTAACGAGATTGTCAGTCATTCGTGTCTGTAACGACGGTTTACATGTAAGGCTTCATTGCTTGATTCATAATACGTTTATGAAGCTTCATTATAATGTTTTAAGAGTTGTTGAGTTTGTTATTTTCCTGCTCTGGAATCAGTTCAATCCAGCGACTCGCACTGTACACAGCTCTGTTTTATTGGTAAGTAAAGCCCTAAAGAAAATATTTTTATGTTTATTTTATTTTTATTTTATTTAGTATTTTTATTTTTAGTAGTTTAATTATCAATTCACCAATTTGAAACTTAAGATTTCACGAGATTGTTAGTTCTTTCCACCTGCTAACTCGCTATTTAATTCCTATTTTCTTTTTAAAAATAATTTCAAACAATTTAAGCATAATCATTTAAAATCATTTTATCCCCACAGTTTGACCATGGAATTCATTAAAACAGCACGTGGTGGCAGGAAGCTCCTTCTAAATGGATATATATACGTTGTTGATAAAGAAGTTAAGGAAACCACTTACTGGAGATGTGAAAAACGAAAAGTGTGCAACGCTAGAATTAGAACTGTAAGTGATATCGGACAGGGAAATGTTTCAAATCATTCACATCCTCCAGATGGTGCTCATAATAGGGTTGTAAAAGCGTTGGATAAAATGAAAACTAGAGCAGAACAGACAGAAGTGGTGACAAGCAGTGTAATTAATAATGTCGTGGAAGAATTGCCTCTCAGCATTGCTGGTTCTCTGCCTAAGAGGGAAACTCTTGGAAGAATGGTACGGCGAGCAAGAAAGATTGACGATAGTGAAGACTTGAACATGACAACACGTGGAGAAAATCTTCGGCTTTATGAAACTACTGCTATTACTATTGTTTCGACAGAGAAAAATTTGAAATTACTATCTAGTAAACAAACATGGTTTGGCGATGGCACATTTCAATCTGCTCCTTTAGGTAAACAGCTGTATACTATACATGCTATTATTTCAGGGAGTAAAACCTTGCCATTGGTGTATTGCATTGCGAGTAACAAAGAAGAGAAAACGTATGACGAATTCTTTACATTTTTGAAAAGCAAAAGCGTTCAGGATCCAGATTCAATAACAATCGACTTCGAACGAGCAACAATAAATAGCATTAAGAAGAACTCTCCTAATACATCAATATTGGGTTGTTTCTTTCATTTTGGACAATGTTTATGGCAAAATATCCAGTCTTGTGGACTGCGACAATGGTATGTTCAAGTCAATAACGCCCTTTTCATCAAGCAGTTGCAAGCACTTGCCTTTGTTCCACCTCTGATGTGCATGAAATATTTTACGAATTGGTGAATTCCTTAAATGCCGAAAATGATGAGTTAATATGTGATTGTCTAGTTTATTTTGAAAGTACGTGGTTAGGAATAGTCCAGAGAGGGCGTCGAAGGAGGCCAATTTTTTATGTTGATGTGTGGTCTGTCCACGCTCGAGTTCATGATAATTTGCCGAGAACAAACAATTCTCTCGAAGGTTGGCACCAGGCTTTTAAAAATAGACTTAACGTAGCTCATCCCACAATCCCCAAACTACTAAAAGTTATTAGAAGTGAGCAGGCATCCAATGAAATTCTAATTGAGCAGGCATCTATAGGGATTGACATATCACGACCAAACAAAAAATATGATACCATTAACGATAGGATAAAATCCATTTGTAGTTCTTATAAAAAAAGAGAAGGATTGGCGTTGCTACGATCTTTGGCTCACAATTTTTAAATACTCTTATATAGTTTTTTGTGTACATTTTAATCTTTCTATTGCAACACTTTCAGAATAAACATGTGATATTTTTATATGTTTACATTGTAAACCTGTAAGGAAACATTTAAAAAGTGCTTTTATGTATTTCTTTTATGCTTTTATGTATATTCAATTAAAGAAATCCGTGGAAAACTTGTTTTTTTATTATGTCCAATGCAACGATTTTTAAATGTGTGTCCTGGCGACTTTAGTGTTATCTACGGTACATGGGGAATTACGGTACTCAGGTAGACAAAACAATGATCAGGTGGAGTGAACAAACACAAAGAAAGATTATAATATTTTTCATGATTACTTCAGTAATAAATTGCTTAAACTATATTTTTTCTTTTAATTTTAATTGTATTAAACTGAGCGTTTTTTGTCCTATTTCGCACTTTAACTTAGGGGGTTTTGTCCAAGGGTTTTTGTCCTTGGGGGTTTTATCCAAGGGGGTTTTGTCCTAAGGGGGTTTTGTCTGGACCCCGTCCATTATATTGTTATACCTCCTGTTCCTCTGAGTAGTATATATATATATATATATATATATAATATATATATATATATATATATATATATATATATATATATATATATATATATATATATATATATATATATATATATATATATATATATATATATAACACACACACACACACACACACACACACACACACACACACACACACACACACACACACACACACACACACACACACACACCGCGCGCTGGTCAGGTTGATAAAGTTATGGCCTCCTATTCTATGGGTAGGCGGTTCGAGTCCTCGCGCTCCCGAGGATTTTTCACTGACAAATTTGGGCGGTTACTGTCCCCCTTGAGCAAGGGGATGGGGGTGTATGGTGTGTGAGGTCCCAGCATTGCCCAAAGATCGGTAATAATGAGCTCCAAGCTTGCACTGAGCGGGTGAAAACTGGCGATCGCGAGCCAGCTCGCGTGGACATGGGTGAATAACACACAATCACCACACACACACACACACAGTACACACACACACTAACACACACACACACACACACACACACACACACACACGCGCACACACACACACACACACACACACACACACACACACACACACACACACACACACACACACACACACACACACACACACACACACACACACACACACACACACACACACACACACACATTAAGAATATATGTAATGAGTGTGGTATGTCAGGGATGTGGTTATCACAAAATGTGCCCAACACTACATGGTTTAAGAAAGCAGTTGAAGTGAGATTAAAGGATCAGTGGATTACTACCTGGCATCATAATTTATCAACAAAATCGTTATGTAGTAACTACAATATATTTAAGCAGATTTATGGTATGGAGGTGTACCTCGTCAAACTACCGAAAAGTATTCGCATCCAGGTAACTAGATTCAGAACAAGCAACAATAGACTAACAATAAATGTTGGTAGATACACAGGTGTAAACAGAGAAGATCGTCTTTGTAAAGTGGGTTGCGAGAATTGAGGAAACCTTGATGTAGGGTGATGGGTAATGGGTGAGTGAATGGGTGGGGTGATGGGTAATGGGTGTGGGGTGATGGGTGAGTGAATGGGTGGGGGGTGATGGGTTGGCGTTAATACATACATTTCTACATCCATGATTTCAGGAAAGTTAGAAGGGGCTATCTGGAGAGTCTGTGTTTGGTGGGCCTGTGGCCCACCAAACACAGGTGGATGCTAATGTGTATTGCTAATGTTGTAGGAGATGAATTTCATGTCCTATTCGAATGTACTACACGAAAATGTAGCGCATAGTAACAGAAGTATACACAATTACCAACGCAAAGTTTTGCGTTTATGCAAATACATTAAGAAATGTCATAGTCCAAAATTACAGAAAATAACAATTACTATAAAACCACGAATTGACAAACCCAACTTATTACGTATACTATTTATTACAATCCAATTTCTTTCAAACCCAACAGACATAGACTTCAACTATTAAAAGTCACAATATAAAATATAACACACACACACGCCACACACACACCACACACACACAACACCACAATTATACACCACAACAGCCTATACACACACACACACATCACACACAAATACACAACAACATACCACCAAACACACACACACAACCACCTAACACACACACAACACACAACACCAAAACACAAAACACACACACATTACACACAACACCACACACACACACACACACAACACACACCACACAATACACACACACTAACAACACATACACACACAACACGCACTAATACACCACACACACCACACACACACACACACACATTCAACATATACACACACATATACAATACACACACAACCACATCACAGGACAATACACACACACACACACCACCACAACACATCCACACATCACACACATACCGCACTATACACAGCACCCAGCACAACACACACACACACCGCACTATACACAAAACATTAACACACACATATAAACATACACCACTAATACACACACCACACACACACACACACACACAATCAACACACACACACACACAAACACGCACTAATACACAGGCACACACACCACACAACACACACACACACACAAAACACACACACACACACACACACACATACACCACAAACACACACACACACAACACCCCACACATTATACCACACAACACACACACACACGCACTAATCACCACACACACACAACAAAACACCACACACACAATCACACACACACCCCAACCCCACAACACGCACTAATACACACACACCACACACAACACACACACACGCACAAATACACACACAACACACACACAAACACCACTAATACACACACACACACACACCACACACACGCACTAAACACACACACACACACACAAAAACACGCACTATATACACACACCACACACACACACACCACGCACTAATACACACACACACACCACACACAAACACGCACAAATACACACACACACACACCAAACACACAACACGCACTAATACACACACACACACACACACAACACGCACTAATACACACACACACACACACACAACACGCACTAATACACACACACACACACACACACACAACACGCACTAATACACACACACACACACACAACATACACGCACTAATACACACACACCACACACACACAACACACGCATAATACACACACACACACACACAAACACCCCACTAATACACACACACACACACACACACAAACACGCACAAATACACACACACACACACACACAAACACGCACTAATACCCCACAACACACACACACACACAACACGCACTAATACACACACACACACACACATACACGCACTAATACACACACACACACACACACAAACACGCACTAATACACACACACACACACACACAACACACATCACACGCACTACACACACACACACACACCACGCACTAATACACCACACACACACACAACCCGCACTAATACACACCCCACACACACACACACACACGCACTAATACACACACACACACACACACATACACCACTAATAACACACACAACACACACAACACGCACTAATACACACACACACACACACACATACACGCACTAATACACACACACACACACACACACATACACGCACTAATACACACACACACACACACACACAACACGCACTAATACACACACACACACACACACTACACGCACTAATACACACACACACACACACACAACACACGCACTAATACACACACACACACACACCAAACACGCACTAATACACACACACACACACACACAACACGCACTAATACACACACACACACACAACACAACACGAAACTAATACACACACACACACACACACACAACACGCACTAATACACACACACACACACACACACACACGCACTAATACACACACACACACACACACACACGCACTAATACACACACACACACACACACAAACACGCACTAATACACACACACACACACACACACACACGCACTAATACACACACACACACACACGCACTAATACACACACACACACACACAAACACGCACTAATACACACACACACACACACACATACACGCACTAATACACACACACACACACATACACGCACTAATACACACACACCACACCCCACATACACGCACTAATACACACACACACACACACACACATACACGCACTAATACACACACACAACACACACACATACACGCACCTAACCCATCACAACACACACACACACACACATACACGCACTAATACACACCACACACACCACACACGCACTAATACACAACACACACCACACAACACGCACTAATACACACACACACACACACCACGCACTAATACACACACACACACACACACACACAGCACTAATACACACACACCACACACACACCCCGCACTAATACACACACACACACACACACACACACGCCTAATACACACACACACAACACAACTACCACAAACCCCACACACACACAAAAACACACACACACACGCACTAATACACACACACACACATACACGCACTAATACACAACACACACCACACACACGCACTAATACACACACACACACACAAACACGCACTAATACACACACACACACACACATACACGCACTAATACACACACACACACACACACACGCATAATACAACACACACCCCACAACACACATACACGCATAATACCCCCA